>APFE030761471.1:144270-169992 GCA_000404065.3 Pinus taeda | reverse complement strand
ATGAAATGAAACAACTTTCAACTTTCATGAAGCATCATATTTATAATTCATTACTAATGAGTTATAATTGCCAACTTCAAACTTAAATTGTCATATATTGTTTAAAAAATATCATAATAAATATGAAAGAGTCAATAGTTATAAAAACTACTAGAAACTAGAAAAGACAAGTAAATCTATTATCTATTGCTTATGCTTGGGCTTCTTGCCACCACGAGAAATGTCTAATTTTTTAGTCTTGTTGGAAAATCAGGATCTTTGTCATTAATATCACCCTCTAAGCATTAATATCCAGTAGTATCTTTGTCATTACCTCTGGATCTGTATAGGGATCTTTGTTATTAATATCACCCTCTTAGCATTAACATAAGATAGAAAAAGCATAGCATGTCAAGTCAACATTTTGTTTGAGTGATGCGTACATTTTTAGGAGGGTCATGATAAAGGAGTTTGACAACCAATGTCACTAACATCAAGGTACATAGAGGGATTGGTGCTCTTGATTAAATACGAGTTCCATACCCTAATACATGACAAAATTCAATGGAAACATTACAATTCTCCAATCTTGAAATCCTAAAAAATTGATTAGTCTACTGGATTTTGAATGAAATCTAAAATTCTACTTTCTCCGTATGAAATCCAATGAGGTCAGAACCACTCTCAAACATCCTGAGTCATTTCATGGTAATGTTAAGGAGAATGTCACTTTTACTTTAAGAATTTAACATTACCATGAATCGCATATCAATACGAGGGACATAGGCTTGATCATTAAGTTGCCCCACTCAAAACTTATTTGTTTCTTTGAAAAAACATTGCATTTGGAACATTACTGCAAAAAAAACTAAACGCTCCCGAAAAAGCAAGGAGCATTTTTTTCAGGGAGCGCACTACCAAGGCACTCCAGAGCCGCTACCGCTCGAAACGCGAATTGGGAACGAGAGCAAGAGGGGGGGCGCTCCCCCGCAACCCGACACTGAGGCTATGTATGTATCTGCAAATCAAATCGAAAAATTCTTGTTTAAATTGCAGTTGTTAAATTCTAGTAGAATTTAGGGATTCGGATTTGGTTAAGTCATTAAACTTGGTCATTAAATGTGGGAAAAGAAGTTAAGAGGGAGAGTAATTCTGGAATATCTCATCAGATGGAAGAATTTAACAAAGGAGGATGCGATGTGGGAAGGAGAACGAATTTCGCAGCACCCGAATTAGTGAAGTGGCATATGAGTTGGAGCTATCGAGTGACAGTGAAATCCACAATGTATTCAATGTATCATGCCTCAAGAAGGCTATGGGACAACAGGTCACCACCTCTATCAAATCGCCAACATTAGATGAAGAAGGGCAACTGAAACTTATTCCGGGAAGATCATGGTTGTGCAGAAAAAAATAAATAAATAATAAAATAAAATAAAATAAAATAAGATAAAAAAATAAAATAATAAAATAATAAATAAATAAATAAATAAAAATAAATAAAAAATAAAAAATAAAAAATTAAGAGGGAGAGTAATTCTGGAATATCTCATCAGATGGAAGAATTTACTAGAGGAGGATGCGACGTGGGAAGGAGAATGAATTTTGCAGCACCCGAATTTGCAATTGCTTAAGGGCTACCAATTTCGGGCAGGGGGGAGTGTAATGTCCTCTACAAATTTAGGAAAAATGGGACTTATTATGCTATCCACCCCATAGGCTATAGTCCTCCATAAAGGGGAAAACCATAAAATACCCATTGTTGAGCAAGTTTTGAAGCAGTTGGGAAAAGAAACCCAAAATTGGGATTTTGAGTAAGGGTTACTCAATCATTTAAGAAGATGAAACCACTCTAGAAAATCTATAAATAGAGGAGGATTGAATTCATTTGAGAGCATCATTGTGGATCATCTTATTGGTTTCTTGAGCATTAGCTCTGAGGGTTTTAAGACCCCACTCTCTCTTGCCAATTCCAGTGGTGAAATATTCCACCCTAGTTGACTTTCCTTCCATTTCTCTCTCTCTGATTTTAGCACAGGAAGACCCTTGAAAGGAAAGGAAATTTATGGGTTGGTTTTTCTCAGTTTTTCGTGGGCACAAGGATTTTGTCTTAGCAATGGGTTTTCAAGGTTTGATTTTACTTTTTGGGACAGCGAAGTTTTATGGCACAAGAAAACTCTTTAAAGGAATAGTGAAGGTATTTTCTTCTCCGTTTGAGCACAGGATCCTAGTTCTGAAAGAAACAGTGAAGTTTTTTTGTATGTTGTATCCTGTTCTGACCACAGGGATTTACTCCCATACTCAAGCGAGACTTGTAATAGTTGCTCGAATTGTCTTTATGGTCTTGAGCAAGGTCTTTTGGCTAGATTCGCCCCTGATTACAGCCCTGAAGAGTGGTGTGCCCTCTGTAACTGAAGAAGCAGAGTTGATCTAGGGTTCATAAGCCCTGTTTTGTGAGGCCAAATCTAAGCTTGGCGTCTTATGGTCAACAGGAGAAGTTTCAATACCTCGTTGTAGCTGGAGCCAATTTTGGAAGTGGAGAAAACTCATTCAGGGACCGATTGAACACATTAAACCCTAGCTGAAGTGTATTGGTCCTGAAACAGAATTGTAGCAGAAGTCACAGAGGTCAAAGCTAGGTTTGAGGCAGTTTTAAACCTTGATCAAGGTGCAAAACAGATATTTAGAAATTAGAAAGGCTAGAAACATTTAGCACTAATGATCTTGGACTATTTCAAAATATTGATAAATTCATAATTTCTCTTGTTGGTGATTAGATCTTGGGAACTGAACTGATTGATTTGAACTATTAAAGTGATTGGTGTTAATCGTTGGCCAGAATGTTATACCCTATCATGTCTTGTTATGGATACTGAATTTTATAATCTGTACTGGAATTATAATTCTATAAATCGGAAATAGTGTGAGAGAAATCTTGAATGTACAATAAAAACTAGGGCAAAATTACCCTAGCACATTATAGTCCCTTTCTATGTTGTCGCAACCCTTGGTTCATGACCCTTATTAAGATTCAATTCTTCCATGATGTCTAGAGGATCAAATAATTTGGGGGATAATTGACGTACCACAATTGCCTCTTATTTCTTTGGTCATCATAAAACTTCATGATGCATTGACTCTTGGTTGAGAAGCTAGTATTTTAGTCTAGCATTTGCTCTATAAGGAGGAGGTCACCCTTTGTACAATTTTATTGTATGATAAAATTATTTCTTGTTTCAAAAAAAATAGATAGCAAATAGATTACAGCACCAAATCCCTACCACGCTTTCATAAATTAGTATTTTACTTCTAAGTAAATAAATTAACTTATAACCTTGAAAAAATAAACTAGGGACTTACCACCCAAATAAGGACTCTATTCTTGATCCAAGGATGTGAAGCATGACTAAGCACAAAAGTAGATTGACGTCTGAATACCACATTCCTCCTCGTGCCATCTACATATAAAAAAACTATTAATGATTTAAGTAACAAAATTGTACAAGAAATATTTATACACAAGCAGTGCACTCTTTACCAAAAGTTGTTTGAGTAGACATATTTTCTCACTATCCCTTCAACCTTTTGATTTCACCTTCTAGTTACCAATTGTTATTAACAAAAGGGTTCATAACAAAAGCAATTCATTCTCTACCAAAGGCTCTTTGAATAGACATTTTTTCATTATCCTTTCAACCTTTTGATTCACCCCCTCGTTACCAATTGTTATGAACAAAATGGTTCACAAGCACATATTCTGTACATCAACCAATGCACATAAAGCAGAAATATACATATTTGAAATATATTCTATTGATAAAAGTACGAAATGAATGAATGATTGATAATTTACGATTACAATGGCATGTATATAAATACAATTTGGGGAGATAAGATATGCCTTTTGGTAAAAGGGCCCACTTATCATAATTACAACATTTAATAATAACTTTGCATTATGACCTATGACTATTTAATACACGATGATAGTTTATAATTTAATATTATGGCACATGTGGTAATATACGCTGGGTACATTACAAGTCCTCCCTATAAATTCCTTTGTTCTTGAAGCACAGGTAGAGTGTTGATCTTGAGTAGTCTAATTCTTCAAAATGTGTTCTCATTTAGCAATCTATTTCACTTGATGATATATTTCTTGTTACCCTCTGGGGTTGAGGAAAAGAGATGATACGATCATTTGAAGCTTTAAACAAAAATTGTTTCACTAAAAAAGGATTGGTCCATCCTACGTGGAATCATTTTGACACTAAATTTGTTTTTGAGTAATGTTGATATTAGTGAGTTAATTCTTCCATGCAACAACTTTTATGATTAAGGTCACAATATGATACCGTTCTAACTTGCTTTTTCCTGATCCAGGATTTTGGAAGCTTTTCGTCTAAGATTATTCAATCAATAAAACTTTATCAATAGTGACATTCTGTTTTTAACTTCAATTAAAACTGCAGCGGTTTCTTTATCAATACTTTACTTCTTGTCTTCCAAAATCATTCTTTATTTTTTTGGCTTGGTAGATTTCTCTTTGTTCACCTTTTAAATTGATATTTCTTTCGCTTCAATCATTTGACTTCAATAAAGAAGGTTTGACTATGATTTTTTATATGAGCAAATTTCATTTTCCTTGTGTGAAAAAACCATGCCAAAAATTTTCCTGAAATCTTGCTTAATCTATTGTGATTCCCAGCCACATTAGATTGCAGCTTCTTGCAGAATTGATGCTTCATCCTTGACTTGCAAGTTAAATATAAAGTCATTTTCTCAGTTTCTTGTAGATGTTTTCTGAATTTACTTGCCTCCTCAGCCTACTCTTTCAATTTACATTGCAGCCTTTCTTCAATTGGTTTTTGTTTACCTTCTAATGACTTACTACTTCTTAATATAAATGAGCAACTTCATTGGAGAGAAATTGGTTTTCATTCCATAGATCACGTACTTCAGAAATTTGATCTACAAATTGCTTTCAGAGTAGTTCTGTTGACCATGTACATGTCAACAGTCCAAGAAGTAGAGTATAAAGCAGTGGAATAATTTTTTTGTGTCAATATCATCATTGTAATCCCAAATTTTGCTTTGTAATGTAAAAATGATTCTAGTATGACTTTTAAGCCATTTAACAACATCTAGGTAAGCCTATGAATCTCTTAAAAGGGATTCACTCTAGGGAGTTTTTTAACCTCATGAAAGTATTTGTTTGCAAACATGGATAATTGGTTAGTTTTTCTCCCAAATATACCCCAAAGCTAGGATGGAACTCATTTACAAGGTCTTAGGTGAGTCCTAGTGTTATCGAGTCTGTGTTTTTATCATACTAGATCATATGTCTTGTGTCGCAATATTTGGTTGAGTCTTAAGACTATGTCTATGTGTAATTTCCCCTTCTAAGGGTTGATTTTGCAATAGTTGGATGTAATTGTGTCTAGAGATATTTTTGGTGAATGGTTCCTCATAATTAGAACACTATTACCAAATTATTATTTTTAGATAAATTTAGAGTGTGGAAAAAATATTTAATCCCCACTTGAATCTAATAATTAAATTTCTGGCAAAAATAAAATTAGCTAAGAAATTTTATAAAAAATAAAATGAAGGGAAAAATTAATTACCCTCCAAGTGGAAAGTTCATCAAAAAATTATTGAGGCTATTTTCAAAAGAAATTATTCGAGTCAAAATAAAAAGCCTCATTTCCAACACAAAAGGGCCCTGTCCAGAAATTCATTGGGCCATAGAAGACTATTTTCTAGCAAATCAAAAAAATTGGACCAGGAAGTTGAATATTTTGCACAAGTAACGACAATTCAATTTTTTGAAGGTCCTTCGCTGATCTAGAAGTCAAAGATTGACACTCCAGCACAATGAACTAGGCAAATCGAATTCTTTTGGAGATTTATGCCGACTAATCAAGGGATCGAATTTTTTTAGCGAAAATGAAGCCATGAATCATGTTACTAGCCATTATTTTCCATTTGGAGGGGTTGATCCGTCTCATTTTCTATATAAGGAAGCATTTTGCCGCTCATTTGGTATCATGATCAAATAAAAAATTGTGTACTGAGCTAAGCTCTGCTAGAATATACTTTTAATAAAAGTATTTGGGGTTTCAATTCAATTTGTCTCTCTTTTGGTGATTCATAGTATGCTTTGAATGGGTTTAATGCTCTAATTTTGTTCTTTAACTGAAAATTATTGTTTCATAGCCATAGGTTGGATTATCTATTAGCACAAGTATCTTGCTTTAGGTATTGGGCTAGAGTAAACACATTGAAGCTGGTAGATCTAGCAAGTATCTCTAATCTCTAGTCTATTTGTGTGAATCGAACCACTTTGAAACTAATAATATCTTTCGAGTGTGTAGAGATTTTTCAAGTGATTCAGCCCTTGGGGAAGCCCCAAGTTCATGAACTTTGAGGTGACCACACCTTGTTTGGACTCTAAACTTATCTAACGATTTATTGTGCAGGTTTTCAGTTTGTACATTAAACACATTATTTCTATCAATTATTTTCAAATTTCTATTTGGGCTAAAAAGGATTTATTTGCTAACTAGAGCTTGAATTTTAATTGTGAATAGAGTAAATAACTTGAAAAATATTTTGTAAATAATTTTCTCACCATTGTATATTATTTTTTTCTTGTAAATAATATTTTGGGATTTTTATTTTAGAATCTTATAGATTTTATGGCTTGCCTCTATTTATTTGACTTCCAGGTGCCAAAAGGAACTAGATTTCAGAGACAAAATTCAAGTGTGAAGATCCTAGCCCTCATCTAGCCTAGACTGTTAGGGTTTGGGCAGTTTTCAACCTTTGAAGGGGTCGTCTAGCCTGTTGGAGGAGAATATTCAGCAAAGAAGGGTTGATTTGGGCTCTAGAGGCCCTAATCCACAAGATCCAAGTGCCAAATTTGCAACGTCTAGCCGCATTGAGGAAGTCGCTAGCCTCAGAGGGCTAATTCATTGTAAGAAATTGGCGTTTGCACAAGTTTTTCTCATCTGAAGTTTTCTCTACAGTGTCATAATCATTTTTTGGGCCTCAATTCAGCATTTTGTGGCTTGTTTATCCTAGCCGCAGTGGGTCCAAGGGCCTTCTAAGGCCTAGCCGCGAGGGTTAGAGGACTTGTAGCCATAGCCGCAACCCCTAAGTGGCCATTGGAGGCTAGTCGCAAGCCTATCTTGGCCCATTAGCCCTAGTCGCAGGCCTAGAAAGGCTAATTAGTCTCATTGCATGTGATTTGAAAAGCTAAAAATTTGTTTTAGCATGCCTAACACCATTTTTGTAGGGGTTTGAAATGTGTTTTCACTTAATATTTGTCGTTAATCAATAAGGGTTTGAGATTTTTTGGTTGATCATTGGTTTTGCAAGGCTATAACCCATTTTGAAGAAGACTAGTGAGCTCAAACTTGCTCCTTAGCCTAGCTGCAGGACTAGGAAAGAATTCTAGCCCTAGCCGTGGGATTTTGAGGACCTCCATTAGTTTGCAAACTAACATCGACGGTTGCAAGTGTTGGAGAGTCTATGTTACCAATCAATCTAGCAGAGGTCCGAGGAGGTGTTCCAAAGGGGCAACTACTAGACCAAGTGGCAACAATTGGACAAGGACCCACTGTCACCTCAGTCGATGTCCTCTACTCTTTACAGACTTTCACCAATGGGAGGAGTCCCAGTACGAAGGAAATCACTAGAATGATGAGGTCAATACTTAGATATGATGTGATTTCCAAAGCCCATTCAAAGGAGAGGCTTAGATAATAGGTTGCTTGTCTTAGAAGCAAAGGAAGGGCTCTCCAAGAAAAGCTTAATGGTAGTAGGCCTAGACCTAGGTGAAAAGGTATTCAACACAAGGAACGCACCCAAATCAAGGATTCCCAGAAAAGGGAAAGGACCTCTCTCTGGGTTTGTGAGATAACAAGCATGCAAATATTTAGGACCACAAGAGAGACCTAGTGGATCCAAACCAGACCTAGGATTTGGGATGATCATCAACAATATGACTAAGTCAAGCAAGTAGGAGAAGAAAGGGTCCATGAAAGATGAACTTCCTTTCAATTTTGAAGTGTAAATACCCTTTACCAAGATGTTCAAGATGATTTTCAGGGTGACAACTAGGGCTTGAATTTTCTCACAATCTGACTGTCAGAATTGGCTCAAATTTGGAGGATAGCTAGAGGAAATATTGACGTAGAAGGTTGTCCAAGCAGTTTTGTGAGAGCTCTTCTCTATTGCAATTTGCACCAAGCCCTATTAGGTCATCTAGGTTTAGGGCCGAATTTTAGGAAAAGGGAGAAAAAGGGAAGGGAAAAGGTTTGACTGCCAAATTGGCTCGGACTAGTGCGTTGTCCTTGGGCTATGGAGTCTATGTGCTTCGAAATTTGGCCGAAATCGTCTTCAAGGAGGCTAGGAAATGATGCCCTAGTAAGCACTCTTTAGCATTCACCCACCCAGGATTTATGGACTTTCATGGAGAGAAAACAAATTATATTCCACTAGGAACATTCATTTACTTGTTATCAATGAGTAACATGCACAAATTTTCATTCTAACATTATTTTGCAATGATATTCAATAATTAGGGCATGAAAGAACAAGAGCTAGTTGCATAATTTTCACACATTAGACATTATTTCTTAAGTAAAATTTACTTACAAGAGAACAAGAGATATATCCATATTCCAAGATCAAGAAGATGGCTCCAAGAGAACGAAAATTTCAGCTCCAAAAATATCGAAATGCATCAAAAGATCTCTAATAGACAACCAAAAAAAAAGTGCAAAATTCTTAAGAAGAGATATCCAAGTCCAAATGATGATGAGGAATGAAATGAACCTCTCATCAATATATATGATCCACTATGGGATTCGAATTGCCTAATTAGGCCTAATGGTGCCCTTAATAATAAGATAATGTGCAAAATAACATCCTTTTGGTGACAAGCCCACCAAATAGCACATAATATGAAAAATAAGCCTCTCAAGGGGGCCAAAATGATAGACAAGTAGCTAAGAGGGCCATTGAAAGGGCAAATGGAGTCCAACATGTGCCAAAATGAGTGGAAGGGATCCAACTATAATGATAAAGGGGGCGGCCCCTTGATCTCCAAGCAAATGACCTATGGTGCTACCAAGTGGCTGTGGTGCCACAAAAACATCTCATGGGTCTCCAAGTGGATCGAACAAGCCTATATCACATATGTAAGGGTTGAAACAATGATGCAAACCCTCCCTTTGTCTCCCATGGCGAGACACAACCTCATCTGGGCCATGGATCAACTACCAAGTGTGTGGTGCAAGTGCGTAGCCAATTGGGCAAGGTGGACCAAATGCATTATCATCATTAATAGGTGGAACACGAACAAGTAATGGATAGCACTGAAGGATACCATGACGCGGGCGGCCATGGCTCTCAACGCACACCCTACAAATGCTAATATGACCCTCTGGAGGGATTTGACCCCAATAGGGAGACCAAACCCCAAGATGAAGACCCAACTGCAATCCTATATAAGATCCAATGCGTCTCATCACCTTCCAGTACAACAAATCTTCAGTGTAATTAAGTAAATGAGCTTACAAACCATGGAACCAAGTGGGCACTTCATAGTGGCATGACCTTCCATATGGGCTTTAGAGCGTACAAGTGTCTCTAAATTCAAGGAGGAAGCTAATCAAGGACCCTATTAAGTGGTTTCAACCTCTAAGGGAATGACAAGTCCATGGTACATCCTTCACATGGCAGGTGTCATGTGATATAATGATGGAATGGAGTGGGGCATCAAGGAAGGATCCAAGCCACATGCCATGGTACAAGGGTAGCTATGATGAGGAAAGCCCACTCTTGGGTGTATATATGTAGGTGTTAGTTTTTGTAGCATCGGATATGTTCTAGCCACGGAATTTGGTGGAGAGGCTAGAATACATTGTTGATTTGGGATAGCATCGAATGTGCTCTAAGCCTCAAATTTTGCAGGGACACTTGGGCACATGTATTCCAAAGAACCCAGAAAGCGTTTTGGGAAATTCAACACAGAAGTGATTTTATTAAAATAATCAATATTTTTAATGGGGTTCCTAAGTCTAAACGTAGAAAAATTAAAATATTAATGGGTATTAATCTAATCATGCGTGAAACTTCTAGAAAAAGACATAGATCAAGCCAAAATGATTTGAGCCTTTGATTAAGTTTTAATCTAGGTCGTTGGTTGTCCAATAGGAAGATATAAGAAGGGGCTTGACGGTCATTTGGAAGACACAAAGAGAGATCAAGGAAATCGATTTTCTGAAATGAAAAGTTCTCAGGAAGAAAAATCGATTAAGGATATTTCTTGCAACAGAGGGGCAGTGAGAATCGGGAAGAAGGAATTTTCGGATAGTAAAAGGTAGAGGGAGGACAGAAAGACGTCTAGAGGAAGGCTGAAGCTGGCCCACACAATGCTAACTTAGAGGCAGCGCAGTCCTTGAGGGGAAGTCAAGTTTCCTGCTAAGGGAAGTCGAGTTTTAGCTGTCAGAAGTCGGGGTGCGAGTCCGGGAGGTAGAAGTTCGATTTTCTCAGCCATAAGAGGATCCAGAAGAGGGGGAGTGTAATACCCAGGAGGGGTGACGCAAAAACTGCAGGAAGTGACGCAGTTCTGCGTAGAGGCTAGGCAGAGGCTCTAGTTTAGCAGGATTAGTCACTGATTCTCCTAGTGACAGGGTGAGATCATTTCACCAATCTTTTGTTCAGTATTCTCTCTGTCTCGGATTGCTAGTTGAGCATCCTAGAATTGTACTCAGATTTTCTCCTGCATAATAATAAAACCCTCGGAGCTACTACATTGGTTTTCCCGCATTGGGTTTTTCCGATGACTTTTGTCCAAAAATAACGGTGTCCTATGTGTTTATATTTTCCTTGCTCAGTTTCTGCGTTTCAGAATCATATTTAATTTGGTGTAGGCTACTTCAATAATTTACTTCAATGTTTCAAGAAGAAATCTGAAATAAGTTTGTAATGTAATTTACGATCTAGGTGAGGTAGATTCAGTTGGTTGCAGTAGGATTCCTAAGACTGTTAGATCTAGGAATTTTCACATACATGAGTTCTCCAAAACCGAGAAATCGTCTCTGGAAATTCCACCTAAAAGTGTCTCAATTAGATTATTAGCCATTTTTTAAATATTTCCTAAGTCTAAACTTAGGGAATATGGTTAATTAATCAATATTAATTGAGAGAAGGTGAGAATCATCAAGAAAATCACACGAATCAACTGCAAGATGATCCTAGCCATTGATTAAGTTTTAATATTGGTTGTTGGAGCTCCAACAGTGGATTATAAGAGGAAGTCGATGGGCACTTGGAGAAGAGACACCAGAGCAGACACTCAGTGATCTAGGCAGATCGATTTTCCAGTAGCAGAGTGAATCAGCAGGATAATTCGAGCCAAAGATCGAGCAGTAGGCGGGAGAGGAGTAAGGCAGTATTCCGATGGAGGTTTCTAGTGTCGGAAGAGTTAAATTGAGGGAGTGCGAGTTTGCTCAGAGGAACTAGGTAGGCAGCAGCAGGAGAACAATCCGATCTAGCTAGGGGAGTAGTTGATTTAGTAGCTGGTGATCAGGATTTTGATCAAGAGGACCAATGAATCAGTTCAAAAGTCAGAGAGAAGCAGAGTTCTAGATTTCAAATTTTCTAGAGGTAGTAACAGCAAGGCCTGCACAGAGGTTGGCATAGAAGAAAGGGCGTATTGTTGTGGGGCCAGTTTTGGTTGTGGAAATCAGTTGTGGGGTGAGGAAAATATCACACAATAATTTTTCCAGTGATTCTCTCAGATTAGATTGCCAGTTTGACATCCAAATTAGTGTAATCAAATTTGCTACTAAAGAATAATAATAAAACCCTCATATGTTGCACCAGTTTTCCCACATTGGGTTTTTCCGGGGACAATTGTCCAAAAATAATAGCATTAAATCTGTGTGCGCTAGAATTTCTCAGTTTCCATCATCTTTAGAAAATTGCAATAGTGATTTATTCATTGTTTGTCGTAGCAAAAAAAATGCATAATTAAATTTACATTTAGGAGAATAATTTTCAGTCACTACAATAGATGAAATTTCCATATGGTATCAAAGCTTATTTGATTAGTCGAGAAGCTCAGAAGTGGAGAAAGAAATTTGGTTGTTCAGAGGGAGCAGCAGATCGAAATTCCCAGAGGAATTGTGCAGAGACCAAAACAAGCAATTCGAATTGATGGGGCAGTGTTTCAATTTTCCAGTGCAGGATTAGTAGAAAAATTCGATTTGCCTAGGACACAGGGAAAATGTTAAATTGGCAACTAGGGCCAAACTTCATGTTGGTCATCTTATTCATGGCTAATAATATTTTTATTAGATTCCTCTCGTCGAGAGGTGTAGGATTGATCTAAAGATCATCCGATTCCGATAAGTATTTATGGAGATATGGATTTATTTTGGATTATGGAATTATTATCAAGCCGACCTACAACTCATGTAGGCTCAGAAGCCCAACAGTCGCATCTATTCAAACATCATCAGTTGTGTATAAATACAAGAGGACTTTTCCTCATTTTCACTCACTCATCTCATCACATCTCTCTCTCTCTACCGTGCAGAAAAGAGTCTCTTCTCTACTGCGTAGAAAAGGGTCTCTCCCTCACACATGTGAAGCCGGAAACTGCTGAAACTGAAGCTGCAACTGCAGAAGTAGAGTTTGACCTGCGTGGACCAGAAGATCTCCTCATCTGAACTGTGTTATAGGTTCATCTGAACCTCCTCTGAAAGCCGCAACTTTTGGTGGTGGAATCAAGTCAATCCGGCGGACGGTTTGCAAGATATCGACTGCCCTAGTTTGAAGGAAGCTGATGAAATTGACGCTGCAACTGCAGAAGTAAAGTTTGACCTGCGTGGACTAGAAGATCTCCTCATCTAAACTACATTGTAGGTTCATCTGAACCTCCTCTGGAAGCCACAACTTTTGGTGGTGGAATCAAGCGGATCCAACAATCAGTTTGTGATATATCGTCTGCCCTAGTTTGATGATAAAGCCGCTAATGCTGATGCTGCTGATCTAGGGTTTGCTACTGCTGATATAAATCAGATTTATTGTACTATTTCTCTTTGCTAAATTATTGATGATAAAAGAAGATTTCATCAAAGGGTTTCCCCACACATTGTGGGGTTTGTCCTTGGCTAGCCGCCACATCTTGTGTCTCTTGTCTTGGCTTGTTTTTTGTCGATCATTTAATGTTCTATCTGCACTTTACTTTATGTACATGTTATTGCTAATCTATGGAAAGTAATAAGAAAAAGAAGTAAATTGTTATAAGCATAGAACATACCATAACTTAACATGGTATCAGAGCTGAGGTGAAGACAAAGCCCAAGCAAGAGCAAAAGCAATCACCGAAGAGAAGATTGGCAAGGCTATCCTAAAAGAACTATGGGGTCCTCAACACTCTTTCTTGCCGAAGACAACCTCCGTGAGAAAGCTGACTATCATGGATGGAAGATGTCTATCGATCTAACCCTAGAACATCAAGGAGTGCTGGACCATGCAAGAGGCAATATTGTTGAGCCTCCATCAAATGCATTCGCTGCTGCCTAGAACAAATGGAAAAACGGAGAAGTCAAAACAAAGAAGATTATCTGGGACTCTATCAACAAGCACTTGGTGGCCTACATCTCTGAACTGGACACCTCCAAGGAAATCTACGATAGACTGGTGAGTTTATTTAAAGTTAATGATGCAAATGAAGTTTTGTTTCTTAGAAATAAGCTGAGGGAAATCAAGAAGGGTAAAGATGAGAGTATGCAAGCATACTTCTTAAGAATCACTGAGATCAAGAACGATCTCCTATCTATTGGGGAGACTATTACTGACAGAGAAATGGCACTCACGATTCTTGGAGGATTACCATCCAAATGGTACATGTTCAGGACTACTCTTCAGAACAATCATGTAATTCCTGGTTTCAAGGAATTAATGGCTAGATGCATTCAAGAAGAAACAAGGGTAGAAGAGCAAGAAATGCCCATGCCTAAAGGTCCTCCTATTGTCTTTTCTTCTCATGCTAAGAAAAGAACTGATAATGAGACTAAATATGAATCTAATGAGTTCCATGACTTTTGTAAAGAGGCTGGCATCAAGAGGGAGACTACTACACTATATACCCTTGAACAGAATGGTGTGGCGGAAAGGAAAAACCGCACGATTATGGAAGCTGTCCGTGCCATGCTACGTGATCAAAGACTTCCGAAGTTTCTATGGGCTGACGCTGCAAATGTCACCGTATATGTACAAAATCGATGTCCTCATCAAGCATTGGGTTCCAAGACTCTTGAAGAAAAGTTCACCAGTAAAAAACCTAATGTTTCTCATTTTAGAATTTTTAGAACCCCTGTATATTTTCATGTGCCGAAAGAGAAAAGAAATAAATTGGGTGCATCTGGAAAGAAGGGAATTTTCGTGGGCTATAGTGAAAATACTAAAGGCTATAGAATCTATGTAGCTGGTCAAAGGGAAGTCGTGATTAGTCATGATGTCACCTTTGATGAAGATATGGCTCTCAGCAAGGTGGACAATCTTTCGACTTTGAGAAGCTCTCAAGAAGGCGTTACCAGGGAACCGAAAGAAAAGGACGATGAATCAATGCCTGATGTAGAAGAACCCATGGATCCGATTGATCCTCCTCCACATGAGCCTTCCTCTTCTAGGAAGAGGCCTTCATGGCTTAGGGGGCTACTTGAGATACTGAAACATGTTGTGCCCCCAAGGAACCTTCGTGTAAGTAGAAACCAACAGGTATCGGGAACTAACCATCATGAGCACGATCATACCAAAATGAGCCTTCATCATTCTCAGATGCGTCAAGATCAAGTATGAAGATGCTATGACCGAAGAATATAGTCTATTATGAAGAATGATGTCTGGAAGTAGTTCCCAGACCCCAGGACAAGACAGTTGTTACTTCCAAATGGCTTTACAAGATAAAGCATGCAGCAGATGGAAGTACGGAAAAGTATAAGGCTCGTTTTATTGCTCATGGTTTCTCCCAGAAGGAAGGTATAGACTATGATGAGATATTTGCACCTATTGCCAAATTTATGACCATCCGCTCAATCATAGCCCTTGCGGCTTCACAAGGATCGAACCTACATCAGATGGATGTCAAGACCGCGTTCTTGCACGATTCGATCAAAAAAGAGGTCTATGTGGAGCGACCTGAAGGATTTGAGATTAATGATTGAAAACCTCATGTATGCAGGTTGAAGAAGGCTCTCTATGGGCTAAAGCAAGCACCCCGAGCATGGTATGAGAGGATCGATAGCTATTTGATGAAGCTGGGATTCATTAAGAGTGAAGCCGATCCTAACCTTTACTTTAAGGTTGAAGATGACAAGCCTCTCATACTGGTGTTGTATGTGGATGACCTCTTTCTAATAGATGCATACCCTTTCATTCACAAATGTAAGAGGGAGTTGGCTTCTACATTTGAAAAGAAGAACCAAGGACTTGAAGTGTAGCAGAAGCCAAGGGAAATTTTCCTATCTCAAGGAAAATATGTGGTGAAGATATTGGAAAGATCCAGTATGGTGGACTACAAGCCTGTAACTACCCCGATGGAGCTTGACTTCAAGAAGTTAAGCAGTAGTGTTGCTAGACCTATTTTACGAAATGCTACCGAGTATCGGCAACTCGTCGGAGCATTAATGTTCTTAGTGAACTCCCATCCAGATATATGCTTCGTAGTCAACACGTTGAGTCAACATATGGTTGAACCCCACCACATACATTGGATTGGTGCCAAGAATTTGTTGAGATATCTTCGTGGAACAGTCACTTATGGGTTAAGATACATTGCTGGAGATGTGAGACTATTTGGATACACAGATGCTGATGGGGCAGGCAATGTGGAGGACCATAAGAGCACTTCCGGGTGTTGTTTCTCCTTGGGATCTACTTCGATATCTTGGATGAGAAGGAAGCAGAAGTTGGTGGCCTTGAGCATCGCTAAAGAAGAGTATATTGCTGCTAGCATGGCCTCCTGTGAGGCAGTCTCGTTGCGAAAGCTCTTCAGTGAACTGTTTGGATTTACATTGGATACCACCATGATCCTTTGTGACAACCAGAGTGGAATTCATTTGTCAGAGAATCTCGTATTTCATGATCACTCCAAGCATATCGATATCAGATAGCACTATATTCGAGATATGGTGCAGCGGGTAGCTATAAGGCTCCAACATATCGGTACAGATGAATAGGTCGCTGACATTCTGACAAAACCCCTTGGGAAAGTAAAATTTCTGACTTTCCGAGAACAACTTGGAGTTGTTCAAAGACCCTCCAATGAGGGCCATGTATGATGCATTGAGCTCTGGGAGCTCCGGGGGGGTGCGGAGTACTTCTTGGAGCAACATATGGCCACAGGATGATTCACTATCCCTTGGTGGTATACATGTACACCTCGTGGCGACTGTAGCAGGATTGATGTGTTCCCCTGTGAGGCTTGGATTGATGTGTTCTCCATGGTGATTGTAGCAGGATTGATGTGTTCTCCTGTGAGGCCTAGATTGATGTGTTCTCCATGGCGATTGTAGCAGGATTGATGTGTTTTCCTGTGAGGCCTGGACTGATGTGTTCTCCATGGCGGCCTGGATTGATGTGTTCTCCATGACAATTGTAGCAAGATTGATGTTTTCTCCTGTGAGGATGGGATTGATTAAGTTCTCCTGTCGAGGCATCCTACCCATGCAGTTTAGGACTCATGGGAAGTACCTCTCATCTGATCAATGAGCAGGGAAATGAAGTTAGGGACCATAGTAGTACCGATGGACGCATCGTTGTATCTACCGTACTCCCTACGCTAGGATGACCTCCATTGATCTGGGATCAATGATACTGGTCTGGGACCAGTGGTTGGAGTGGTACATTCTATGACACTGACTTTGGGTTGGTTGTTACTGATCTGGGACTAGTGGTACGCACTCTGAGACTAACTTTGAGTCAATGGAGGATGTTACTGGTCCGGGACCAGTGGTAGGAGTTATACACACTATGACACTAACCTCAAGTCGGTTGAGACTGGTCTGGAACCAGTGGTACATACTCTGAGGCTAACTTTAAGTCAGTATGATACATCCTCGATCATTTCTTCTTCTTCATAATTTGGACAAAAGCAGAGTAGAACAAAACAAAGCAAAGCAGAGCAGTAGAGGTCAGTACAAGGCAGAACAAGACAAAGCAAAACAGGTAGAATAAAGCAAAGAAGGGCAAGGGTCAGGCTATACAGGGCAGTGCATTTGATGGATGTATAGTAGCGATCGACAAACAGATTGCAGATGAAGTTCTCCCTAGTTGAGAGGGAGTGTTAAATTGACAACTAGGGCCAAACTTCATGTGGGTCATCTTATTCATGTCTAATAATATTTTTATTAGATTCCACTCGTCGAGAGGTATAGGATTGATCTATAGATCATCCAATTCCAATAAGTATTTATGGAGATATGAATTTATTTTGATTATGGAATTATTATCAAGCCGGCCTACAACTCATGCAGGCTCAGAAGCCCAACAGTCGCATCTATTCAAACATCATCAGTTGTGTATAACTACAAGAGGACTTTTCCTCATTTGCACTCACTCATCTCATCACATCTCTCTCTCTCTACTGCGCAGAAAAGATTCTCTTCTCTACTGCACATAAAAGGGTCTCTCCCTCACACATGTGAAGTCGGACGCTGCTGAAACTGAAGCTGCAACTGCAGAAGTAGAGTTTGACCTGCGTGGACCAGAAGATCTCCTCATCTGAACTGCGTTGTAGGTTCATCTAAACCTCCTCTGAAAGCCGCAACTTTTGGTGGTGGAATCAAGTCAATCTGACGGACGGTTTGCAAGATATTGACTAACCTAATTTGAAGGAAGCTGTTGAAACTGAAGCTGTAACTGCAGAAGTAAAGTTTGACCTGCGTGGACCAGAAGATCTCTCATCTGAACCGCGTTGTAGGTTCATCTGAACCTCCTCTGGAAGCCGCAACTTTTGGTGGTGGAATCAAGCCAATCCGACAGTCGGTTTGTGAGATATCGTCTGCCCTAGTTTCATGATGAAGTCGCTAATGCTGATGCTACTAATCTAGGGTTTGCTACTGCTGATATAGATCAGATTTATTGTACTATTTCTCTCTGCTGAATTATTGAAGATAAAAGAAGATTTGATCAAAGGGTTTCCCCACACATTGTGGGGTTTGTCACTGGCTAGCCGCCACATCTTGTGTCTCGTCTTGGCTTGTGTTTTGTCGATCGTTTAATGGTCTATCTACACTTTACTTTATGTACATGTGATTGCTAATCTGTGGAATATAATAAGAAAAAGAAGTAAACTGTTATAAGCATAGAACATACCATAACTTGACAGAAAATTTCAAGGATGGAAAATTATCTTGAAGTTTAAAAACATTAGCAAATCTCACTAGTCCCTAATATGCAAACTATAAAATGTTTATTGATGTAGTTGTAAAATTATTCAAATTTATAATGATTTTATATATACTCTATATAATGTTGGCAATTTTTAAGGTAAAATAATTTTATATTGTAAAATTTGGGCGAATCATTTAAAAAATGTAAATTTTCAAATCTTTTTCTTGGAAAAATCATGGAAAATTAGCCCACCTGTGAATATTAGCCCCTAAAATTTTCCTTGCCAGGACGGTGATTCCAGCAGTTAGAGGGAGCAACAACAGCTCAAATTTCACTGAGCAAATTTCTGGTTGCACGCAGAGGGTTTTACAGCATTTTGGAGTTGCAGAATCGGCATCGGGTGGAAAGAGGAATAGCACGTCGTAAATTCTTCAGTATGACCATGGACAAAATTGACATTCAGGAGGCTTTTGATTTGTCTTCCAGGTCAGAGGTCGAATTTTCTTGCTTGTCAGGATCAGCTTCACAGGGTGTCCTGGTATATAGACAGTGGAGCATCAGCTCATATGACAGGGATTAGAGAATATTTCTCTAGCTACAAGGAGGAGCAGACGGACTTTCAAATTACAATGGGAAACAGAACAAAGTGTACTCCAATAGGGAGAGTTACCATCGATTTTCAAAGGGAGTCAGGAGCAGCACTAATGCTGCAGATGTATTGCATGTGCCACGATTGGGTATGAACCTGATTGCAATATCCTAGTTACAGGATAAGGGATATGATATCCACTTCAGTAGGGAAGAAAGTGTTTGTCAAACACTCGAGCTGGAAGATGGTAAGATAGATTGGAGTTCGAAGCAACAGATTGTACAAGTTGCAGCTCGACTCTCAAATGGCAGTAATAGGCAACAACAGTAGCAGTGCGAAGGAACTGAATGAGTTATGGCATAGAAGAATGGGGTATCTACATTGATAAATTTCCCTCAGCGTGTGTTATTTCTCTTCTACCTGGCATCAATTCTACTTCTGCAACCTGTTACCCACCATTTTTTGGGTGATATCCCTAGGAGAAAAAATTTCTCCAGGATGGTCCTCAGCCAGCAGCCCCTTGCAGCCACCATCTAGCTCGGTGTGCCATTTCTCTGCCACCTAAGCCAACCATGTAGTCCCTCACCCATCTATTATGATCGTATGTTTGAAGGAGGGCTTCCCGAATCTAAACGTATGATTTGTCATTTGGTAATCGAGTATAGTAGTTTGCTTATCATGGACACCTCTGGGCATGGATTAATGGGGGGGTTCGGCAGAAAGAGTGGGCTAGGTCTATGCTTTTGTCCCCTAGAACTCTTTTGGATGTTAACTAGGGACCCTAGTCCCGTGGGATTTCTTTAATTGACCTTTGGGTTTTAGGGATGGTACTACAGGGGAAACCCTGATTTTGGTTGCGTGGCCCCACTCCTTCATCCAAATATATCACTCCCCTCCCACTCATTATAACCCATTGATTATTTCTCCCACCTGGGTCCACATTCCTCCACTAGTTCCACGTAGGGTTAGCCTGCACCTGCCCCTTGCCCACACCTTGGTCGAGCCCAGAATGATGCCCCGGAGTTTGATGCAGCTGAAAAGAAAAGTAAAAGCATAATTGGCCACATTCAACAGGAATATGTACCACTAAATCGAAAGATGGTTGAGACAAACACATTTAGAACTTGGGCAAAAGTCACTACATGAGCTCTACCCCATCATCATGGCCATCACCCTGGTTCCTACAGGCCCTAGATAAGCCTCCTTTATCATTTACTAACCCATGATTGTCCCCACCCCTGGTGGGCAATGAACTGCCCTACCTTAAAGGGGGTATCCACTACTATATCTCACACATCATGCTCTTATCCCTTGAGCCCCAAGCAATCAATTAAAAAAAAATCATAAAAGACAAAAACCATATAAAGAAGGGTGGAAAATTAGCCCACCTTGTACCCCAATATGTGGCTTAGGGCTGCCCCTTTTCATCCCCTACTCCATTCATCTCTCTATCACATGCCACCACCCTTTAAAGGATGTACCTTGGACATACTATCCCCTTTAGAAGTAGAAACCACCTAAAAGGATACTTGGTTAACCCCATTTAGAGCCTGGAGACATTAGCACATGCCAAAGCCCACTATGGAAGAGCATGCCATTATGAAGTCCCCACCTGTTGTTCATGGTTTGTAAGCTCTTTTATTCAATTTCCTTGATGACTTGTTGTACTGAAAGACTAGGGGCCACATTGGACCTTATGCAGGATTGCAGATGGTCTCCAATTTGGGTTTAGTCACCCCTATACGGTGTCCTAACCCTCCAGAGGGATATAGTGGCAAAAGTAGAGTGTGTGTTGAGAGCCATGGGCCTCCATAGCGATAAACAGCACTCCATGGATCCCTAGAGATGTTCAGAGATTGCTTGAAATTCACCTATTGGACGAGGAAGATGCACCTAGTTCACCTTTTCCCAGACAGCCCCATAGTTGTACCATGCACTTGGCAGATGACCCGGGACTTGTATGTTGATATGGCATCACTTACACCATCATTTGAGCCCTTACAAATGGTCTACAAGCATATTCGACTTACTTGGAGACCCATGAGGTGACTTGTGTGCCCTCACACCCATTGAGAGCACCACATGTTTATTATGTGGAGAAAAAAGGGCCAACCCCTTGTCCATTACTTTTGGAAGTCCTATTCATCATTATGGAACTTATGGACTTCATCAGGCCTCTTAAAGAGCCCAATGACATGTACTATTGATCATTCAACCTCTTGAGATGCTTGTTATTTTGTTTATGAGCTAGTTTGGTGGGTTTGTCATCAAAATTTAGTTATTTGCACATTATTTTTATTTTAGGGGTGAATGTAGGCTCAAGTAGCTAAATCAAACTCATTAGGAGTGTATAAATACAAATGATGAGAGTTTATTTCTCATCATCACTTGGTTTGGACTTGTATCTCTCTTGAGATATTCACTATTCCTTCTTGGTGGATGAAATGTTGGAGCATGGATGAATTTTGATGTATGGATTATCTTTTCTCATATTGGAGCTTCTTAATTCGCAAGTTGATTGATGGTTAGATATACTCTCTTACATGTAAGTACAAATTTAATGTTATTTATTCTTTTACTTTGTCACATGTATTTATAATGAGATTTTCACTATACTAGGGCTAATTGCTGCATGCATTTACTGCAAAATTGTGGGATTATGTTTTTATATAGTATATCTTTATGCAAGGTCCATGTATGTTGAACGAATTCTTCTAGGAATAATTCTATGATTGAATTTATCTTGACAAGCCATATTACCTTGCCTAACGAAGTGTAAAAGCTTTTAAGGTCACTCTCCTTTGCCCTAATAACAAGCAAAGTTGTCCTTGAAGCCTCCTTGACCTAGAAACGAAGTCCATTCTCATATTCTTCTTGACTCCAATCTCCCCAAAGGATTAGGCACTGGTCTACCATAAGGTGATCACTTAAAGAACCATTTTTTTTCACCTCTCCTTTATTTTAGGTCTAGCCACATTAGGGCATCATTTTCCCGACAAACCACCCATAGAAAAACTTCGATCTCTTGGCCTCTGCTGCAATGGTGTGTCTCCTAGACCTCCTCTAAATATGAGGGAATTCCAACGGCGGGGTTGTGAGATATCCCAAGCCCTAGCCTCGAGATTGGTTTTTTCCCTAAGTTTCCCTAGGCTAGTACCTCATAGAGATCATTTTGCACCTTTAAGTGAAAATCACCTCTTTGATCCCCTTCTCCTTCTTGTTTAGGTCAAGTTTATCATTAGTTGTTGAACTCCTTCCTCTTAACCTAACCTGAGTCCGCTTGGTCTCGTGTGGTTGTTGAGTCTCAAAATTGTCTTCCATATTCATCCATATTTCCATCCTTTCATAAACCATTTAGCCCTCAAGTCATAACTATCTAGCCTAAAACCCTACATCAAGTAACCATCTTCATGATTATATGGGTTAGGATCCTTTTTTTCCAAAGTTATTTATTTTATGTATTTAAAGTGAATTCATGATTAAAAACTAGGAAATTAACATGATTTCATTTATATGTGTGTGTGTGTGTGTGATGAGTTTTGTGACATGTGTAGATCATTTGGAAGCTTCCAAGGCACCCTTATGTGGCCTTCTAAAATCAAATTCAAATTTCAACTGAAGAGGTGGACCATATTCCAAGGAGAAATATCATGGAGATCTTTATGAGTCATGGGATTTATATCTAGTATTTAGGGATAAGTTGAGACAAGTATGGATCTAGTAGATATTTAAGGGATCTACATTTATTGAGTAGATATACCTAATTCATGTATAAATAGTAGGAGCATCCTTCAAATGAAGCTAATAGTTGTCATTTTATTCATTAGCATCAGATTTATGATTGTTCATTCAACATGAATAATATCATTTCTCCAAATCATGAGTTATGAATGTTGTTTGATTCTTAAGATGTGATAGTTGTTTTTGTGTGCTCATTGAGGAATGGAAGGATCCCCATCAACCACAATCTGCATACAACTGTAACATAGTTTAATTTCTGTTATTTCCTTTCATGCAAGTGTGCTTTACTTTTTGTAAGTGTGATTTGCTTTCTGCAAGTTTGATTTACTTTCTTACATTTGATTTGATTGTCATTAAACTACTTTCTTACTAGCTATCTTAGTTTGCTTGCTTGACAACTAAATCACTAATTGCTATTTACTGCTTTCTAGATTATCATAGTTTGCTTCTTATAGTTGTTCCTAAATTAGTTTGCTTTTGAATAGTTTAGAAAGGCCATGGCGTTAATTCATTCATTCCAGCTTTAGAATTTAATTTAGTTTTCTTGCATGAGATTTCTTTTGCAGTTTTCTTTAGTTATATTTGTAATATGTATTTCTTTTTTCTCTTTCCATCCTAAACAAACTTTCTACAATAGTTTCATCTGAGGTCCCATATATTTTGGTTTGCTTCTAAGTTTACAAAACCCCCAGGTTGACATATTAAAATGACAAGGGATTTAGCATACCATTAAAACACCCGACATTTTTGGCGTCGTTGTCGAGGAAGCGTACTTAGATGTAACTAGTTAGGAAGATTGTTCAGAAAACATTTTCATTAGGGTTATTTGCATTTAGAGGAAAATTAGAAAAGATAAAACATTCATAAAATAAATCCTCATTCACTAAAAAAAAACGCATAAAAAAACCCATCCACATCATGAATTCCTAGTTTTGCAGGTAGAAGAAATGGCTGGAGATGGTGAAGATGAGGAAGATCCTTTTGGATTTCCCATTCAAGAAACAGATATCAATGTTCATATGAAGAACATCTCTCCATCTGTACTTCCTATCTTCAGTGGTATGAGATCAAACGACCCATAAACTTTTCTATTTGAATTTGAAATAATTTGTAGATCTTATGGCTACTTATTACACATTCAAAAGTTGAATTTGTTTCCGACAACACTGAAGGATAGAGCTCTTAAATGGTTCATGACTTTGGGAACAAATTCTATAAGGACATGGGATGATATGAAAAGAGTATTTTTGGAAAAATACAAAGATTATTGTATAAACCATGACCTTATAAATCAAGTCTTTAAGATGAACCAAAAAGAGGATGAAAGCTTAGAAGATTTAGTGGAAAGATTTACATATAATGTCAAAAGAGCTAAAATGCATAATTTAGGATCATACATATTAAAAACTCTCCTACTAAATGCTATAAAGGATGAATAGATTGATCTTTTTAACCTGGTGGGAAAAGGAGATGTTTATCAATTGTCATTTCAAGAGATTTGTGAATTGTGTAAGAACATATCAAGAGGAAAAGCAAAGTATGCAAGATCCCCTAAAGATTTTATTATGGAAAAAGTAAGTAAGTCAACATCAGTATTGGTAAGTCAAATTTAACTTAACAATATGCTAAGAATGCAAAACAAGAAAATAGTTGAGAATGTTGCTTCATTTATGTTTTGCCCTAAATGCAAAAAGAAACATGCTTTGCATGAATGTCCACTTGATAACATTAAAATGTATGAAATTTGTGTAGGATCACATACTACTAAAGATTGTCCATCATTACCGAGGTTAAAGGCAGTTTATCAAGGAGCAATTTAAACGTTGGAACAATCTTGTTATGGGGCTCCAAAAAGATCATGGCAACCTCATCACCCTGGTATGATGCAAGATCTTACTTCTCAATTTCAAGGTTATGCACAACAATCTCAAAGTAATCGGCAAACACCCTTGCCTTGGCAACCTTGGCCATCTCAATCCCAACCTCAAAACCAATCTTGGAAACAAGGTTGGCAAGGGCCTCACAGAAGAAATCCACTGTATCCTCAATCTTTTCCTCACTATCCTCAATGCCAAGCTCAATTCTCCACCACAACATCCATTTCACGTTCAATCGACCTCAATTCAACCATTACCATCCGCACAAGTACCCCAAAGATCCATTTCCACTCCACTACCTACACAACCATTTGGAATCCCCAACAATAAAACACCTCAATCCACTCATAATGTTGAGATACAGCGAAATAAGGCACCAATTGCCATTGAAGAACAACAATCAGAAGAGGAAAAGTATTCAGTAACTTCCAAGAATCATGGATGCATGTTAAAGAAGAGAAGTTGTTGAAACCTAAGTTTTCATGTTGGTCTATCACGCGATTCTATGAATGAAGATCACATCTCTGAAGATTTGCATGGCATGATATCAGAAAACCAAGGAAGACAAGATTACATTGAATCTTGGTTTAACACAGTTATCGGATCTCAGGATTCCATTCTTCACTATCTACTGACATTATTCAAATGAAGGCACTTGGTCTCTCATATACCGATATATATCAAAGAGTATATTTTAAACATGAATATGAGTTTACTGATGATTTTGTTACGCAAATGGATGCATTGGAAATTCTCTTATACTTAAGAGAATGTTTTATTTCTTTTTCAATAGAATAGGACTAACAAATAAAAACAAGTTTTTGTGATTTTTAAGAGAAATTTGCAATTTTGTGGTGCAGTAAGAACCACCCATTTACTAACCCTTGGCAGGAAAAATTTGCAATAAAACAAACGATTGTGAACGAGGAACACAAGCGAAAGTAGAAGAATGATAGTTTCAAATAAGAGATTGATTCTTTTCAATTTATGTTTTACATCCAAATTTTTAAAAGAGAGGAATCAACTAATAAAAACTTGAGTATGCTCTTCTCTTGCACATTGTGTGACCTGGAGGATCAAAAAAAAAGAATTTTCATGTTAGTACATCTTTTGTTA
>APFE030761471.1:98646-133090 GCA_000404065.3 Pinus taeda | reverse complement strand
TACCCTAGTACATGATAAAATCCAATGGAAACATTGCAATCCCCCTAATCCTGAAATCCTGAAAAACAGATAAGTCTGTTGGATTTTGAGTGAGATCTAAAATTCTACTTTCTCCATATGAAATCCAAAGAGGGTGAAACCACTCTCAAACATCCTGAGTCATTTCATGGTAATGTTAAAAATTTAAGTATAAGGATGAAAATGAAAAATAAAGGAGAATATCACTTTTACTTTAAGAATTTAACATTACCATGAACTGCATATCAACACTAGGGCAAAAGTTCACTTTTATAACTTTAGACAGGCATCTAAAAGCATCTAGAAGTCACTAGGATAACCTAAAAATAAATTAGAAAACAAACTAAATAAAAATAAAAGCTGAAACGTGAGTCATATGGCCCTGAAACGCGTTTCAGGCCGTACTGGGCACGTTTCAGTTTCGTGAAACATGGCAGTACGGCCTGAAATGCGTTTCAGGGCCGTACCAAACGCGTTTCAGCGTTTCGTACCCGTTTCCGTACGGAAACGCCTCCTTGCCCTACGTTTCCTGCAACATAGACAGCAAGGCTACATAGTGCTACAAAGATGCATGGACAGCAAGGCTACATAAGTGCTGCAAAGATGCATGGACAGCAAGGCTACATAGTGCTGCAAAGATGCATGCACAGCAATGACATTGTGACATGGTAGCAAAGGTACATGATGCTGTAAACTCATTGGACAGCGCAATGATGGGACAACAGCGTGTTGGGACAGCACAATGATCAATGACATTGTGACATTGTGCAGCAGAGATACATGGGACAACTAGTGTTTAGTGCAGCAAGTTCATGGTGCTGCAACAGTATGGTATAGGGGACAGCAACAATAACAAGGTGCTGCAAGCAAATTTGGATAGCAGTATGGTACTTGGTGCAGCAAGTACGCTAAGCAGCAATGGTGCAGCAAGCACATGGGTGACAACATGGTGCTGCAGTGAGACAAAGTACAACACTACTAAACACTGGGACAACAATGCATCATAAGGTGCAGCAATATGATGTGTACAACATGGCCATAATGTCCAGCATTGTGATAATGGATGCAGCGTGGTGCAGTGAGGTGCAGCGTGATCACAAGCTCAGCACAATGATAGGTGAAGGAGTCACCTTGGAGAATCAGTTGAAGCAACATGTCTTCAATTGATCTCATGTATCATCTTCTTAGAGATGATCTATTCTCTTATCTAGATAAGTCAAAGTGTTGACTTCTGTTGTCAATGTACTATCTCTCTCTCTCTGCTAAACTATTGAAGAACATATAAGAAGAATTGATCAAGGGTTTCCCCACATTGGGGTTTGTCCCTGGCTAGCGCCACATCTTGTGTCCTCGTCTTGGCTTGTCTTCTATGATTTATGTTTATGTTCTATCTGCATTTTACTTTAATGCTAGTGTGATTGTTAATCTGAAAAAGATATTGAGCTAACTGTGAAAATTGAAATAAATTTCTCTTAGCATAGAACATGCCTAAAATTAATAGGCCTCCCAAGATCAAATTCGAATTTCAACTCAAGAGGTGGACCATATTCCAAGGAGAAATATCATGGAGATCTTTATGAGTAATGGGATTTGTATCTAGTATTTAGGGATAAGTTGAGACAAGTATGGATCTATTAGATATTTAAGGGATCTACATTTATTGAGTAGATATCCCTAATTCATGTATAAACAGGAGGAGCATCCTTCAAAGGAAGCTAATAGTTGTCATTTTATTCATTAGCATCAGATTTATGATTGTTCATTCAACATGAATAATATCATTTTCTCCAAATCATGAGTTATGAATGTTGTTTGATTCTTAAGATGTGATAGTTGTTCTTGTGTGCTCATTGAGGAATCGAAGGATCCCCATCAACCACAATCTACATACAACTGTAACATAGTTTAATTTCTGTTATTTCCTTTCATGCAAGTGTGCTTTACTTTCTGTAAATGTGATTTGCTTTCTGCAAGTTTGATTTACTTTCTTACATTTGATTTGATTGTCATTAAACTGCTTTCTTACTAGCTATCTTAGTTTGCTTGCTTGACAACTAAATCACTAGTTGATATTTACTGCTTTCTGGATTAATTTATTGCTTTCTAGATTATCATAGTTTGCTTCTTATAGTTGTTCATAGATTAGTTTGCTTTTGAATAGTTTAGAAAGGCCATGGTGTTAATTCATTCATTCCATCTTTAAAATTTAATTTAGTTTTCTTGCATTAGATTTCTTTTGCAGTTTCCTTTAGTTATATTTGTAATATGTATTTCCTCTCTCTTTCCATCCTAAACAAACTTTCTACAACAGTTTCATCTGAGGTCCCATATATTTTTGTTTGCTTCTAAGTTTACGAAACCTCCGGGTTGACATATTAAAATGACAAAGGATTTAGCATAGCATTAAAACACCCTACAGTGATCCCATATCTTGTCAAAGTCAACTCTTCAAAAACCACGTGGGAAACCAAGTTCAACAAGGATTTTAGGGTTTAGGAAGCTCCTTTAAAAGTAACATCCCCTAAGCCAAGCCCTCAAATCCCTATTCCCCTATCGTAGAGAACCATGCACCTTGCTTAAAAGGCAAGCAAGTCCCAGTCTTGAGTCTCTCCTAGGAAAGGGTCATCAAGATCACTTCACATCCATTTTAGTTGATTTACCCTTCACAAGTGATTCTCTATATATCGAGTCTCCTCCCATCTGTGAAAGTCCGTAAAGAGTAGGAAGCTTTAGTTGTGGTGACAGTGGGCTTTAGCTTCATTGTTGCTCTTGACCTAGCAAGTGCCCCTTTAGGACCCCCTACTAGTCTAAGCAATAACACAACCTGCTACAAAATCCTTGACACCCAAACAAGGAATTTGCTCAACGAAAAATCTAAGCTATAGTTGCTCCCTCTACCTGCCAGAATTACTCAACTGGAAAGCCGAATTTTTCTGCCAACCTGCACTAAAAAATCGAACTTCCCCAAGCAATTCGATATGCTTGGCTTTGCTTTGCGCAGCCTCTAGAAATTTGGCCTACTGCTCCCACTGAACAGCAAATTTTTGCTTCTGCTTCTGAGCTTCCTCATCTAATCAATCACGCTCTGAAGGAAATCAAGAAACTACCACACACATGATAAGGGAAATTCCAACCAAAAGAACTCCTTATCGACATCCGAATCACAAGAGCAGACAACTAAGTCAGTCTATATATTTGAACCATTCAAAACAGGAACAACAGATTTATATTCCAAGGAATTATGAAGTTTGCAAAATCCAGTCCTATGGTAACCATTCATTACAAATTTCCAGTGATCAGAAGATTCCACAGAACATTAATCTAGGATGGTCAAATTGATTCTCAATCTGACAATTTTGTTTTTATCACTCAGAGCATTATATCAACAGGTATCAACGAAGATGACAGTTCCGAGATGAGAAGACGTTCGAAACCGGAAACGAGATCAAGCCTTTTCATCAACAAGCTTCGAGGACAAAGCCTTTTGAGGAGGAAAGCAATGTTATGAATAATATATATATATATATAATGATGATAATTGTAATAATGATTAGTTATAATAATTAGTACTGAAGAGGCATGTCTAAATGGGACATGACCTTCCATGAAGAGGAACCTGCCTAGGGTATATAGCCAGGCCCTCACTCTCATTTGTATCATCATTCTCATTCATACATTTTCATATATATCCTTGTATCTTCAATGGAGATCTTTATATTCCAAGTCTTTTGGAGTATTTAACTTCTGAGTATACGAACCTTGTTCGTTACAGATACCATGTTAAAATTTCAAGTCTGAAATATTATTGCGGCAACTGGAATTAATTCTTCTAATTTTTAATTGATTAACAATTTATTTTCTTCAACAAATATCGAATAAATCACACTGCAACTTTCACAAATAAAACTACGGAAAATAATAGCGCTGGAAACTGAGAAATATGCTAGCACACATAAAAATTTGACACACTTATTTCTACACTAAAGCCCCCAGAAAAACCCAACTTGGGAAAATCGGTGTAGCAATGGAGGGTTTTATATTATTATGCAGTAGTGAAATTATCCGAGTACAACTGGATGCACAAACTAGCAATGCATTATAGGAAAACTGGCCACAAAAATTAGTGAGACAAATTTTGTCTCACCTGACATTGATCCAACTCTGAATGGGCTCCACGAAACCCCTTTGTCAGCCTCAATGTCAAATCTGCGCAAGCACTTGGGCACTCTACCTGGAACTACAACTGATCAAGCCGTCTGCCCAATCTAACCTCTAAGAATGACTCGCTAGCCCCTTCCAAAAATTCTCCTAGCCTCCAGCGATTGAATCAACCCTCTATCTGGCCAAATTGAACTCTACATCTGAAGCTTTTGCACCAGCACCACACAGCCTCATTGAGGAATTCGGCCTCCTATAGCTGACTCCCAGGATCTAGAAAAATTTTCCTCTAGACTCACTATCCCTGCCTCTCTCTGTCATTGTTTTCCTAGAAGCTCAAACTCTTCCGGCAATATCTGCTCTTTGGAAAAATCTAACTCTCCAAGGAAATCGATCTTCGTGTGTGTGTTCTCCATCTACCCATCGACTTCTTCTTATAATCTTTTGTTGGGACTCCAACAACCAAGATTAAAGCTTAATCAAGGGCTAAGATTATATCGGAGTCGATCTGTGTGAGTTTCTAGATGATTCACACCTTATCTCAATTAATTCTGATTAATTAATCCCTTTTCCTAAGTTTAGACTTAGGAAATATTTTAAAATAGGCTAATAATCTAATTGAGACACTTCTAGGCAAAATTTCCAAAAACGATTTATGTGTTATGGAGAACTCCTGTGTTTTAGCCTCTCCACAAAGTTTCGAGACTAGAACACCTCCGGTGCTACAAAAACTAACAGTTTCTGGGCATATGCACGTACTACAAGCGATTTGTGAGGGGATTCTCCCAGTTGGTCGCACCCCTTACAAACCTCACCAAGAAGGGGACTTTTGGTTTCCCAGACACAGCACAAGAGGCCTTTGAGTGCCTCAAGGTGGTCATGAGCACTTGCCCAGTTTTGGCATTGCCATATTTCTCTCAGCCCTTTGTGTTGGAGTGTGATGCATCAAGGGAGGGCATAGAAGTGGTGTTGACATAGGGTGGCCATCCTATTGCTTTCGAGAGTCGGAAGCTACAGTCGTATTAGAGGTTATACTCCATATATGACAAGGATATGATGGCCATCATGCATGCGCTGGCCAAGTTCAGAAGGTATTTGGTGCGTAACAGGGTCAAGGTGAAGATTGGCCAAAATAGTCTTCGATTCTTCCTAGAGCAAAAGCAGGTAGAGCAGAGACAACTAAAGTGGGTCAGCAAAATCTAGGCATATGACTTTGACATAAAGTATGTCAAGGGTTGGCAAAACGTGATGGTAGATGTGTTGTCTAGGAGGCCAGCGGCCACCTCATTCATGAGCATCACCCCCGATTGGAGAGCGCAGCTATTGGTTGAGTACTCCAAGGATAAGTATGCATGCGAGATCCTTGATGTCGTGGCATATGACAAGCGGTACAGGGTGATGGATGAAGTGATTTACTACAAGGACAGAATCTACTTAGTGCCTGGCTCCCAACTGAAGGAGAAGATTTTACAGGCAGCTCACAACTGACCTTTGGTCATGTTACCATTTAAATTAGCAAGGGTCCTAGAAGGGGATCCTAAAAGGACAACTGCTAGGTCAAGGGCAACAATGGAGCAATAGCCCACTGTCACCTCAGATAATGTTCCCTACTCTTTACGGACTTCAACAGATGGGAGGAGTCCCGAAGTAAAGGGAATCACTAGATGAATGAGTCAATAAAGGGACAAAGAGTGATTCCTAACAACCTATTCAAAAGAGAGACTCAATTTTGTTGTTTGCTTGCTTGAGAATCGAGGTGTAAGGCTCTCTAAGAAGGGCCAAGGGGATCTCAAGGGATAGGATTTGCAAATAGGACTTGTAAAGGAGGGGCCTAGTCCAAGAAAGCCTTGTGAAAAACTTGGGTTCTAGGTGCAACTTTGTATGGCTCTTGAAGCTGCAACTAGGTCAGTGGCAGAATTTATACTTCTTGATGCTGCAATTGGTGACTTACCAAGGCAAATCATAAAATACTTATGTACCCCTAGGACAATAATTCACCATACTTCACAATAATCATATGAAAAATCTCTCACAAGGACAAGATTAACAACTTCTTATTAGCATAAAGGCAGCTTCACCAACTTCATGAACGAAAATACTTCATAGACCATTACATGAGACAAAGTACAAAATAAAACATGAAAAAGAGTACACACGAGTATGGCGAAATTATTGCAATCATCAAAGTGCAAGAAAATCAAATCTCCAAGACAAGAATTAAGTTCTTCCAAACATCGAAATGCCTTAAGAAACCAATATGTCCATCAACAAGGCTATTCAAATTCCCAGAAGAAACAAATGATCCAAATCCAAGTGATGATCAAATGAAATGATCATCACATCAATATATATCCTCCCTAAGGGGTTTGAGTTGCCTAATAAGGCCTAATAATGCCCCCGTTAATAAAATAATGTGCAAAAATAACATCCCTTAGTGACAAGCCTGTTACCCACCATTTTTAGGGTGATATCCCTAGGAGAACAAATTTCTCCAATACGATCCCCAGTTGGCAGCCAGCAGCCACCAACTAGCTCATTGTGCCACTTCTCCACCACTAGAGCTAGCAATGTGGTCCCTCACCCATCTTCCATGATTGTATGCTTGAAGGTGGGCCTCCCAAACCTAAAGGTATGCCTTGTCATTTGGTAATTGAGTATTGTAGTTTGCTTATCATGGACACTTATGGGCATGGATTAATGGGGGGATTCAGCGGAAAGAATGGGCTAGGTCTGTGCTCTTGTCCCCTAGACCCCTTTTTGGATGTTAACCTTGGATGTGGGATCTCTTTTACTGATCCTTCGGCTTTAGGGATGGTATTACGTGGGAAACCCCGATTCTGGTTGTGTGGTCCCACTCCCTCATCCATTTATATTACTCCTCTTCCACTCATTATAATTTATAACCCCATTCATCATTTCTCCCACCTGGGTCCACATTCCTCCACTGAGTCTACATAGGGTTTTCTTTCCCCTTCCCCTTGCCCACACTTTGGCTCAGGCCTAGAATGATGCCCCAGAGGTTGATGCAGCTGAAAAGAAAAGTAAAAGCATAAATGGCACATTCAACAGGAAAACGTACCACAAAATGCAAAGGATGGTCGGGACAAACATATTTAGCAAATGGACAAAAGCCAATACATGACCTCTACCCCATCATCATGGCCATCACCTTGGTTCCTATAGGCCCTAGATGAGCCTCCTCTATCATTTAGGAGCCCATGATTGTCCCAATCCCTGGCGGGCAACGAATTGACCTACCTTAAAAGGGGTATCCACTGTTATATCTCACACATCATGCTCTTATCCCTTGAGCCCCGAGCAGTTAATTAAAGAAAAATCATAAATGGCAAAAGACATATAAAGAAGGGTGGAAAAATCAAGGTTGAGGCACCTCATGTACCATTACAACTCCCTCCTATATATTATATACCCAAGTGAGGGCTTCCCTTAACTAGCGACCCTTGTACCCCAACATGTGGCCCAACACTGCCCCTTTTCATTCCCTACTCCATTCATTCCTTTACCACATGCCATCACCTTTTAAAGGATGTACCCTGGATATATTATCCCCTTTAGAAGTAGAAACCACCTAATAAGATATTTGGTTAACTCCATTTGGAGCTTGGGGACATTAACACATGCCAAAGCCCATTATGGAAGAACATGCCATTATAAAGTCCCCACCTGTTGTCCATGGTTTGTAAGCTTTTTTACTCTATTTCATCGATGACTTGTTGTACTAGAAGGCTAGCGGACACATTGGATCTTATGCAAGATTACAGGTGTTTTCCATCTTGGGTTTGGTATCCCTATATGGGGTCCTAACCCTCAAAAGGGCTACATTGGCACCTGTAGGGTGTGTGTTGAGAGCCATGGGCCTCCACAGCAGTAGACAACACTCCATGGATCCACATAAATGTTTAGAGATTGCTCGAGATTCACCTATTGGACAAGGAATATGCACATGGTTGACCTTTGCCCAGCTAGCCCCACAGTTGTGCCATGCACTTGGCAGATGACCCAGGACATGTGTGTTGATGTGACACCACTTACACCATCATTTGAGCCCTTGCAGATGGTCTACAGGAATCTTCGACTTACTTGGAGACCCAGGAGGTCACTTGTGTGCCTTCACAGCCATTCGGAGCACCACAAATTTATTATGTGGAGAACAAGGGGCTAACCCCTTGTTCATTGCTTTTTCAAGTCCAATTCATCATTTTGGCACTTATGGACTTCATCAGACCTCTTAGAGAGCCCAACGACATGCATTATGGATTATTCGACCTCTTGGGAGGCTTATTATTTTGTTTATGAACTAGTTTGGTGGGTTTGTCACCAAAAGTTAGTTATTTGAACATTACTTTTATTTGATGGGCTAATGTAGGCTCAAATTAGGTAATTCGAACTCATAATAAGTGTATAAATAAGAGAGACATGCATTCATCTGGTATCATCACTTGGATTGGATAATTCTCTCTCTTGAGAATTTCGCATTTCCTTCTTGGTGGATGAAATTGGAGCATGCATGAATTTTGATGTTTGGATTGCATTTTCTTATCTTGGAGCTTCTTAATTAGAAAATGTATTGATGGTTGGATATATTCTCTTACATGTAAGTACAATTTCGATGCTACTATCTTTTACTTTGTCACATACATTGATCATGGGATTTTCACTATTTTAGGGCTAATTCTCTTACATGTAAGTACAATTTCGATGCTACTATCTTTTACTTTGTCACATACATTGATCATGGGATTTTCACTATTTTAGGGCTAATTCTCTTACATGTAAGTACAATTTCGATGCTACTATCTTTTACTTTGTCACATACATTGATCATGGGATTTTCACTATTTTAGGGCTAATTCTCTTACATGTAAGTACAATTTCGATGCTACTATCTTTTACTTTGTCACATACATTGATCATGGGTTTTTCACTATTTTAGGGCTAATTGTTGCATGCATTTACTGCTTCATTGTGGAATTATGTTTTATATAGCATATCTCTATGTATGGGCCATATTTGTTGAACGAATTTTCCTAAAGATCGAAGTTATCTTGATAAGCCATCTTGATTTGCAAACGAAGTATAAACGTTTTAAGGTCACTCTCTCCTTGAGCTAGAAACAAGATCCATTCTCATAATTCTTCTTGACTCCATATCCCCAAAGGAATTAGACACTGATCTACCATAAGGTGATCACCTCAAACCTTTTTTTCTTCACTTTTCCCCCTTTTTCTAGGTCTAGACACCTAGGGCATCATTTTCCCGACAAAGTAGCCAAAGAAAAAGTTCGATCTCCTGGCCTCTACTGCGCTGGTGTGTCGGAGGGTGGGGGAGTGATGTATATGGTGTCGGGAAAGCGGGACCACACAACCAAAATCAGGGTTTCCCATGTAGTGCCTGTTGGAAACACTGAGAGGGGGGTGAACCAGTGTTCCTTAGCAATTAGCATTTTTAAATATTTTCAGAGCATTAGTTAATCTTCAATTATTATTAATGTTTATGCAGTAATAACAGTAAATAAAAGAACACAATAGACACAAGAATTTTAGGTGGAAAGCCCTCTCTGGGTCAAAAACCATAAAATGCTTTTCCAATAAATTCTTTAATCTTCAGCCCCAACTGAAATGAAAGCAACAACTTCCTAGAATTCTAAAAAATCATTCTTCTCCAGCTCCCACTAGAAGGACGCCCCAACGCCTTGGTTTCTTTAGTAAACTAAATGGATGCCCCAACATCCTAGACCAACCTACCACCCTGAAGTGTTCACAAGCTCCAACATGTAGGCGACTTCATGCACCAGCCTAACACCTCCCTACCACCCTATAATGACTGAAATGAGACAAGAATGTGGATTCTTGTACCAAGGACAACGATCCACGATACAATATGATTTACAATGATTTTGACCGAACACCCAATCACACACTGACCTGCAACCCAACCATGACATCATCCCAACATAGACTCCTATACCTCCCAATAAAGCCTTTTTGACTCTAGGCAGATTCACTCTTTTACAATAATGACTCTTTCCAATGATGACTCTTTTACAACTTTACAATGATGACCCCTGGCCTTGACACTTCTTCACAATATACGGATGGTTGTCACGTCTTTAAAGGATGTCCCACTACAATGCTTCCTTTGATTTGATACTTCTGTTCTTGAATTCTTGCTTGAAGTTGCACTTGAATCTTCTTCAACCTGCATGCAAAATTTGCCCAGCGAAACCAATCCCAAAACAAGACAAAATACCCTTCAACTTACCCCTGCCTGCAAAACACATGTAAGTGCATAATAATGAATAAATACAAATTAAAATTACAATGAATACCTGAAGTGTGCTTGTCACTTTTGTTGTTGACTTGTTGCAATAGTAGACAAAGACTCCCACTCTTGATATAGGCCTGGACTCTATGCAAGACTATATCCAAAACCGACCTAAAGATATATACAATAAAAACTGATGAGAGACCCTAGACTTGTGATGGACCAAGTTCTAAGTACAACAATAGAGACCATTCTATCAACTATGAGAAGACAAGTAACATGAACTTACAACATCATATAGATTTAGCAGACTTGGTGTGGCATCAAGAATATGTAGCATCAAATGTGTAGTATCAAGAATAGGACATCCGAAATGTGGTATCAAAACTAACTGTGACATATAGAGATATAACTAAGACCCTATATGTACCTACACTGTCCTACAAAAACATAGGTCAAAGATGATACTCATATTTCAAATGTAAACACTAATCATACATACCTTGTTGTAGGAGACTTACCCTTGACTGTTGATGTGTGGTCCTTATTGCAATGATCCTTGAATACATGCTTTTTCTTGCCTTCTAGGAGTTCGATATTGAATCTATTGTATCTATGTAATTTCGGATCTCCAGGGTCTAAAATTTCTTCTTGTGGTAGCCCTCTATGTCCTCTTTCCAAACCCACAAGTTTGATCAAGATTGGATTCTTCAAGAAAGAGTTATGCCCAATCTTCCACGATGACCTGATTATAGACTGGTTCAGTAGAGCGAACTTGTATGAAGTGCCACGTGTCACTGTTTCGACCTTTGGCCCTGAAAACGCTTCTTAACAAAGTTACAAACTATAGTTCGTCCTCTTTCTGTGAATATTTACGAAATTTGAATCCAATGCTCTGAGAGAAAGATATGACAATTTTCCCAACGTCACCTGTTTGACATGGAATTCTGGAGCCTACAAAAACCCTAATTTCCTCAGATCATATCTCCGAAAATATAGCGAACCAAGATCTGAAATTAGGTCACGAGGTTTATCAAGATTTCAGCTGAAATGGGTTTTAATTTCAGCTTCTGAAGCTTCGCAGAAAAAAAAGATATAGCGAAAATGCCACAATGACCTATTTTAAGCCACAAAATCCTTACTAGAGAAGGATATGAGGGTCATTATTTATATGAATGTCTTGAGTTGAGAGGGTCCTCAACAAGTGAACGTTGGAGGGATTTTAGAAGCAGTTTTTTTTATTAATTATTGACTATTCAATGACCACAACCAATTATGAGTGCCATGCCACAACCCCATAGGGTTTTAGCCCACTAACCGGGGTTACTAACTTCAAACATGAATATCTCTCAAACCGTGAAGAATTACTTGGCGTGCCATATATCAACGGAAACATCTCGACGAATAGAATCCATCTAGAAGATCCTTGACTCAAAATAGAGTAAGTTGTCAAGTCAAAATGCCCATGCAAGATTGGGGTAGCCCCTGGTGCTGCTTGGGTTGACATCAGTGACAACCACTGATCAACAATCTCCCCCTTTGGCATTGATGGCAACACAAGTACTCCCCCTGCGATCATCACACCTCTTCCTACTGCCTTCTCTCCCCCTTTGTCATTAATGGAAAAGGGTAACTCCCCCCTAACAAACAACCATCCTGCGAACTTGTACACACCTCCACTCCCCCTTTCTACTCGAGTAGATAAGAGAAAGAGTCTAATGAAAACTTGGGAGAATCCCAAGCTTCGAAGATACTCAAAAATGCTTCACGAGGTAATGAATTGGTAAAGATGTCAGCAATTTGTTCCTTTGTGCCAACATATTCAAGCTTGATATTCTTTTCGTCGACCTGCTCTCTAACGAAATGATATTTAATCAGAATGTGCTTTGTTTTGGAATGCATCACAAGATTCTTGGAGATATTGATGGCACTGGTGTTATCGCAGAAGATGGGAATGGGTTCATCAAACTTGACTTGAAGATCTTGCAAAGTTTGCTTCATCCAGGTAACTTGTGTACAACAAGCTACTGCCGTGATATATTTTGCTTGTGCTATGGATAATGAGATTGAAGACTACTTTTTACTTAACCATGAGACAAGGCAACCACCTAGGTAGAACGCTACTCCACTCGTACTCTTACAATCATCAACACTTCCTGCCCAATCTGCATCTGTATAAGCTTGGATGACTAGATCATTTCCTTGGGGATACCAGAGACCATATTTCATTGTTCCCTTAAGATATCGAAGAATTCTTTTGACGGAAATGATATGAGATTCTTTTGGTGCTGCTTGGAATCGTGCTACTTGTCCAACTTCTTGCATCACATTTGGCCAAGAGACTGTCACATATAGGAGACTACCAATCATGGATTTATACAGCCTTTGGTCCACATCCTTTAACGAATCTTCTAAGCTTAACTTGTAACCTGTTATCACGGGGGTAAGGATTGGCTTGCAATCTTCCATCTGGAATTTTTTGAGCATTTCCTTGATGTACTTGGTTTGATATATGAATATTCCTTTATCCTGTTGAGAAATCTGAAGTCCCAAAAAGTATGTCAGCTCGCCAAGCATAGACATTTCAAACTCACTCTGCATTTTTGTGGCAAAGTCTTTACTTAAGCTATCATCATTGCTTCCAAAAATTATATCATCCACATATACCTCGATAATCGTTAGGTTATCTTGATCCACTATCACATAGAGATTGTTGTCAGCGCTTCCTTTCTTGAATGCTTGTTGATGTAGATACCTATCAAGACGAGCATACCAAGCCCTAGGAGCTTGCTTGAGACCAGATAGTGCCTTCTTTAATCTGCAAACGTAGTTTTCTTTGTTAGTGAGCAAAAAACCTTCGAGTTGTTCAATGTAAACTTCTTCTTCCAATTCACCATTTAGAAACGCTGACTTAACATCCATTTGGTAGATTTTGAGATTTTCGGCATTCCTCTAATTGCTTCCTTTTTGCTGATCTTGACCGAATTGTCGAAATTTATATGTTTCATTCATTTGTGCCATAACCAGCTCTCGTCTTCTTTTGCCAAGAAACACCCTTTAGGTGTCTCATCCAAAATATATATGTCATTTGGAGCTCTGCTTGCTGTAGCCACAATTTTACAAAATTTGCCTTTCCTGATTTCATATTTCTTCAAGTTGAATAACATCATGTGTCCTTGATCACACATTTGTCCAACACTGAGCAGATTTTGATTCATATTTTCAACCAGCAACACATCCTTTACTAATACATCCTTGCTTCCAAGAGTGATCATACCTGCGCCTATGACGTTTGAAGACCCATCATTTCCAAAAGACATTGTTCCATCCTTCTTTTCTTTCAAGGATATGAACTTATTTCTATCTCCAGTCATATGCGTTGAGCAACCACTATCAACATACCATACATTTTTGTTCCTTTGAGCCTTGAGAGCAAGAGCACAGCTTTCAGTCCTCCTTCTCCATACTTGTTCATTCTGATTTTGCGAGAATTTCTTCGAAGAACTTCCAAGTCTGCAATCTTTGGCCAAGTGTCCAAAATTGTTACATTTGTCACATTCGACATCATCTCTCAAATGATCAACTATGTTGATATTCTGTTGAGTTCTGGAATATCCATTTCAGAGAGATCTCCTAGTATTATATTCATTCCAAACATACATGTGACATTTTGTGGCTCTATGTCCAAACCTTCCACATGAATAACAATGACCATAAAAGATAGGTTGATACATGGGAGGAAATCCTCTTTGAGGAATTGTCTTCCAAGGTTCTTCCTGCGAGTCTTGATCTCTTGATCTAGCTGGGAGATCTACCTGCTTGGTAGATTTTGCATATCTATCTTCTTTAGTTGTCATAGAAGGACTTGACTACTTTTCAAAATTTTCTTTGTAACCAAGACCAGTCTTGTCGCTGCATGATCGCTGGTTGTTGATGAGTTCATCCAAAGTCTTTGAGTTGTTGGCGTAGTTTTGAAGAGTTTTTCCATTTTTTTCTTCCTTTCGTAAAGAAACGATTTCAACTTCCAATGCTTCTCTTTCCTTGTTGCTGTCCTTTAATTCTTTCCTGAGCGATTCTTCAATTCGTTTGTATTCTTCAACCTTGATTTTAAGATTTAGGATTTGTTCCCTTTCTATCTTTAATTCGTCTTCAAGAGTGTTGACATGCTTCTTCTTGACCTTGAGCTCTTTGATAACCCTGATCACTTTGTTTTGAAATTCAACCTCAGTCATTTCTTCTTCCTAATGATAGTTGGACAAGCCCACTTGGATGATTTGATGGAGCCCTTATGTTTGGTATAAATATAAGGTAATTGTGTGAGGTCATTCCACATCCCATGTGCATCATTCCATAGCAAATGCATCTTTGAGGCAATTGAGTAGAGAAGGAGGCTAGACATGGAGCTTGGGACTGTTTTGGGTGAATTTATTTGTCTCCTGCGGGGCCATGAAGTTACAGGTAGGCAGCCGCAAGTTTCAGGGCAATTTAGAAGGTGTGTTTGGGTTGTTTTTTATGGGATCTCTCTTCTGCAGGTGGGTCGCAACACTAGGAGGCTAATTCAGGCAGGCCTAAAAGAGCTTGGACAAGGTCTAAAAGGGTAAGGAACAACCCAGGTAGGCCACAGGCCTTGTCTTGTGGAAGTAGGTGGGTCTAGACGCAAGTTTGAGGGCTAGAATTAGCCCAAATCAACCTAGAAGAGTGGACAGAATTGATAGAAGGGAGGTCGCTGCCCTTAAAGGAGATCTAGAGGTGAGAAAAAGAGTTGTAGAAGTGAGCTAAAAAGCCCCTACCAGAATTCATATTTGCAGCTAGAAGACACCAACCATTGATGGGATAAGTTATGTATCTTTGAGATGTATTTAATGTTGGATTGATGCTAGGTGGATGAGGGTCCAATTGGACAGTTTGGTGATCATTCAAGGAGTGTTATTTTTTCTTAGGGTATATTGTTCTTTGCTTTGATAATTTCATTTCTTTATTTACAAATTAAATTCACACCATAACATCATTACATTATTTAGATTTACATCATTATTCAGCAACATATGCAACTATGTAGAAAGAACAATATCATCACCATCAATGCAAAGGAACATAAAGGAACAATAGAAGAAAAGCATTCACACATAGAGACACCAAAATTGGTCGAAGACCAGGGAAAAACCCACAATGGGGAAAACCCTTTCAAATTCTTCTTCTTATTAGATTGTCATTGAATGATTTAGCAAAAGGGAGTACAATGATCCATGTCTTCATCTATGCAACTATCCAGCGAAAACAACTACAACATCCATGAAATGAACTCAACAATGCTTATACTCAAAACCCTGATTTTGAAGCCTATAACGAACTGTCACTGTCTACGGCCAACTGCCATACACTGTGGTCAACGAGTGAAATCTTCTGATAACTGAAAAACCAAACATTTTTGTCCCGATCGCATGGAAGAGTCATGCGTACAACTGGAAAGGTCCAGTCGCTCCCTTGAGCCTGTAAGCCAGACACTGTGGTTGAATTTAGCCTTTGGAGAGCATGCGTCTATGATTTTGAAACCCTAGAAGCCAGTCACATGGAGGACGAGATGTGTGTGCGACAGAGATGCTTTGGTCGCATAGATGAGCCAAATAGCAAGCCACTATAGTCGTGATCTTCTTGTGTTGTGCCTGTGACTGACCCTTGCAATTTCATCTTCGAGCGAACCTATTCCTCCATAGATGTGCCTCAAGCCTGTGCGAACCAAAGCCAAGAAAGAAAATAGAAGAATGATCCATGATGATGTCCAAATGAGGTAGAGGTTACTTGTATTTATAGCCTTCCAAGGGTGTCCAATTTGCTTTAGGGCCGACCTTATCAAATATGCACATGTGAACTTTTCTTCATAAGTACACTTTCTCTTATCAGATTTGAGTGATCTTTAGGTCGATTTTGGTCCTCTTGAAAAGAGGAATTCAATGCAATCATCATCTCCATCAAATGAGTTGTCCAAACTGGAATTTGACCGCAGTTGCATATTTTAACACTCCCTCTCAACTAAGGAGAATTCCACATGCATCATGTCTCGTGTATCTTGTCGTCAAATCATATCCAATCTATCTCATCATCACGTATCGTCATTGTTCATCTTGATTCATCTCTTGCTTATTCCTGCTTATCTCTTGATTGTCTCTACTCATATGCTGAACATTCTAGAATTTAAAAGAAGAAGAATTTGACATCGGAGGGGAGCCTAGGCTACCACCCTCTATCCATCAAGGAGCCATTGCTACGACCTGAAATCACTGCCAACAAGGAGCCTAATGCTACCACCTAAGAAATATCAACAGGAAGCCAAATCTACGACCCGCATCGTCATCGAAGAGCATATCATCAGAGAGCATCTCAACCTAGAACCACATCAAGGAGCACATCTCAACCCGAAATCTCATTGGGGAGCTAAACATTTACAACCCCATATCAAGCAATAGGTGATATAGGGGAGCTACTAATCAACCCATCCAATTGCCTACGTATATTCCCAATAATGACCCTGAAGAGTCATGTGGAAGAACAGCTGCATCATACTCAGCATGGGTTGTACACCCCAAGTACAGTCTCAATTCGTTGGCCATACGGGGAGCGGTAATCCCAACAAGCCCAACTTGTAGGTATGATGCCTGTTACCCACCATTTTGTGGGTAATATCCCCAGGAGAAATTTATTTTATCCAAGATGGTCCTCAGCCAGTAGCCAGCGACCCCTTGCAGCCACCAGCTAACTCATTGTGCCATTTCTCCATCACGTTAGCCAGCGAAGTGGTCCCTCGTCCATCTGCCATGATCATATGTTTGAAGGTGGGCATCCCGAACCTAAAGGTATGCCTTGTCATTTGGTAATTGAGTATTGTAGTTTGCTTATCATTGGCACTTATGGGTATGAATTAATGGGGGGATTCCGCGGAAAGAATGGGCTAGGTCTGTGATATTGTCCCCTAGACCCCTTTTAGGAATTAACCTTGAATTCTAGTCCCGTGGGATCCCTTTTACTAACCATTTGACTCTAGGGATGGTATATCATGAGAAACCTTGATTTTGGTTGTGCAGTCTCGCTCCCTTATCTGCTTATATTACTCCCTTTCCATTCATTATTACCCATTCATCATTTCTCCCACCTGGGTCCACATTCCTCTACTAGGTCCACATTGGGTTAGCATGCCCCTTCCCCTTACCCACACCTTGGGTCATGGCCTGGAATGAAGCCCTAAGGCTGATGCAACAAAAAGGAAAGATAAAAGCATATATGGCCACATTCAACAAGAAAATGTACCACAAAATGCAAAAGATGGTCAAGACAAACACATTTAACACATGGGAAAAAGTCAATACATGAGCTCTACCCTATCATCATGGCCATCACCTTGGTTCCTATAGGTTCTATGAGCCCCCTTCATCATATAGGAACCCATGATTGTCCCAACCCCTGGTGGGCAATGAACCGCTCCACCTTAAAAGCGGGATATTCACTGCTATACCTTATACATCATGCTCTTACCCCTTTAAGCCCTGAGCAGTTAATCAAAGAAAAACATAAAAAGGCAAAAGGCATATAAACAAGGGTGGAAAAACAAAGCGGGGCACCTCATGTACCACAATTTCTCCCTCCTATACATTATAAACCCAAGTGTGGGCTTCCCTCTTATTAGCTAAACTTGTACCCCAGCATGTGACCCAGAGCTGCTCCTTCTCATCCCCTATTTCATTCACCTATTTATCACATGCCACCACCTTTTGAAGGATGTACCTTGAATATATTGTCCCCTTTAGAAGTAGAAACCACCTAATAGGATCATTGGTTAACCCCATTTAGAGTTTAGGAGACATTGGCACATCCCGAAGCCCATTATGGAAGGGCAGGCCATTATGAACTCCCCACCTGTGGTCCATAATTAGTAAGTTCATTTATTCGATTTCTCTAATGACTTGTTGTGCTGGAAGGCTAGGGGACGCTTTGGATCTTATGCAGGATTGTAGATGGTCTCCATTTTGGGTTTGGTCTCCCTATACGGGTCCTAATCCTCCTGAGGGCTACATTGGCACATGTAGGGTGTGCATTGAGAGCCATGGGCCTCCACGGCAACAAACAACACTCCATGGATCCCCATAGCCATTCAGAGACTACTCGTGGTTCACTTATTGGACGAGGAAGATGAACCTAATCCATCATGCCCAGTTGGCCCCAGATTTGCACCATACACTTAGCAGATGATCGAGGAATTGCACGATGATGTGGCATCACCTACACCATCATCCTAGCCCTTGCAGGAAATCTACAGACATCTTCGATTTGTTTGGAGACCCATGAGGACACTTGTGTGCCCCCACATGTCATTTGGAGCACCACAAGTTATTACAAGGGGCCAACCCCTTATCCATTGCTTTTGAGGGTCCTACTCTTCATTGTGGCACCCATGGACCTCATCAGGCCTCTTATAGGGCCCTACGACATGCATAAATTTTTATTTGACCTCTTGAGAGGCTTACTTTTTTTTATGAGCTAGTCTGGTTGGCTTGTCACTAAAATTTGAATTATTAGAACATTATTTTATTTTTGGGGCTTATGTAGGCTAAGGAGGCTAATTTGAACTCCCAAGTTGTGTATAAATATAAGTGAGATGAGTTCATTTATCATCATCACTTTGGATTGGATCTTTTCTCTCTCTTGAGATTTTTGCACTTTTTCTAAAAGATGAATTGGAGCTTTATGGATGAATTTTGATGTGTAGGTATTGGTTTATCTTCTCTTCGAGCTTCTCTCTTGTCAATTGTGAATGGTTGGATATATTCTATTACATGTAAGTACATACTTTTAAAGTTGTTTTACTTTGTCATATACATTAGACTGGGATTTTCATTGTTCTAGGGCTAATTGCTGCATGCATTCACTGCTTTAAATTGTGGAATTTTGTCTCTATTATGGCATCTCTCGATGTATGGGCCATGTAATATGAACGAAATCTCCTAGGGGTAATTCTATCAAAGAATTTGACCTTGATAAGCCATTCCCTTTGTGCATCGAAATACAAAAGTTGCAAGACTACTTCTCCTTGACCTAGAAGGCCAGCGAAGTGGTCTTGAGGCCTCCTTGACTTGGAACCTAGAAATCCTACTCATATTCATCATAGAATCCATTCTCCCAAAGATTAAGGCACTGATCTACCAAACGGTGGTCACCCAAAACCATTCTTTCACATCCTTCCAGGTTTAGCCAAGTTGGGGTACCTAAGGCATCAATTTCCCGACAAGCTAGCACTCCAAAAAGTTCAATCTCCTAAGGTCTCCTTCGTTGGCCTTTCCTCAAGCTCTCCTCCAATTTTGAAGCCATTTTGATGGTGGAGTTGGGAGAAAAGCCAAGCCCTAGCTCCGAGATCAAAACTTGCCTTAGCATCCCCAAGGCTAGTACATCAAAGGGTCAAATCAACACCTTCAAGTGAGAATTCTTTCTTTTATCCTTCCCCACCTTGTCCAGGGTAAGAACATCATTGGTAGCTATATTTATTCCCCTATCCTAGACCGGGTTCACTTGGTCCCGTGTGGTCCCATTCCTCTGAAAGGGCAATTCTTCAAGAACCATCTGGGCTACCAATTTCAATAAGTATTTTTAGGGATTGGGAAACTCATTCACAAGTCATATTCCATAAACCTAACCCTCAAATCCTCTCTTCCTTTCCCTAGAAGACATTGTACCTTGCTTAGAAAGCAAGCAAGCTCCATCCTTCAAGCCCTTCCGGGAAAGGGATTATTTGGGTCACTCATATCCATTCATTGTTTTATCCTTCATCGGTGACTCCATAACATACCAGGTCTCCTCCCATCACTGAAAGTCAGTAAATAGAAGGGAGCCTTCGCTGAGGTGACAGTGGGCTAAGTCTCCATTTGTTGTCCTTGGCCTAGCATTTGCCCTTTAGGAGTCCCCCTTTAGGTCCCCTGCTAGTTTGAGTGGTAACATTTTGGCGTTGTTGTCGAGGACAAGAAATGTGTGCTTTGTTCCCCATACGACATTATTGATATATCATTTGGCGACTCCATTGAAGGAACGAAGCATTGAACTTCAAAGACAATGCTTTTAGGGTGAGCAGGCATTTGTGAAGGCATTTTAATTCACCCTGGCAACTCCATTTTCACATTATATGCAAGATCATGAAAAATGGTTAAAGAAAGATCCACAACATTAGCCCCAAAGAAGAACATGACCTATTGGAAAGATTGGATTTGTGGTCTGAGGTTTGTGATCATCTGATAGAGCACAAGAACGAGGACTTTATACTCAATTTTTATAACAATAACAGGTCAAACCTTGAAAACATAAGGAAGGACTATGAAGAAGGGCCCACAGATTATCTCTTCTCGGAGCTTGCCTATTATACTAGTGCATTTAATTCCTTGTCTCACAAGATCAAGGAAAAATTTGGCTCATTACTAGATGAGGATTTGGATGACCAAAATGAGGATGATGAGCCAATACCAATTATGGAATTGGATGTGAATAACAATGAAGTGAAAGACATCTCCTTTGAGGATGACGAACAGTTGGATCCTAAAAGCCTCCAAATCACACAAGAAAGAATGGATGAATATAGTAGATCATGCAAGGGGTTAGTAAGGGAATGTAATTCTAATGAAGTAAGCTTCATAAGTTGAAATGTGAATATAAGGAGAACCCCACTAATGCTCTCCTCCTAGAAGCGTATTACCGAAATCATGTAACAAATACCTTAGCCATTGTTCTCCAAGAAAAGAGAGAAGAAGAGGAGTCTCGCTTGTGAACCAACCAAGATGAAGATGACCTTGAGAATCTCGAAGATGAGCCCTTGTTGGGGCCGCAGGATGGACAGGATGATTCTGAGAGCACATGTGTTGAAGAGAATGAGGCTATGGAAAGTAAGGCTGAGACTAAACTTATCTTTCTCAAGGGTATCACTCCTGATAACTCTCCTTTTGAGAACCTTGAGGAAGGTTATCCCATCAGCTCCTTAGAAGATGACATTGGAGATTATTTCCACATTGAAAAGGACAAATGGGAGATTGTTGGGCCTCAATTTGATTGGGCTCCCATTTATGATACTGACAAAGCAGATGAGATTGAAATTAGTTTTTCCTTTATCCCGACATTACTTGCGATGACATCTCCATCGATACCCTTGGGAAGGAGAATTATTATTTTCCCTTGCATGAAGAGGAACAATATTTGATGCAAGTGATTGACTCTCCTTTTAATAAAAGCCTAATCTTTGACTCTCCTTTTAATGAAATCCCAATCTTTGATATTTATAATGATTTTTTTAACGAGGCTCTTACCTACCCACCTTATGATTATGTATTCAAATCACTTGAGCCTTTAGATTGTGGGGAATGACAACTCGTTGAATATGAAACTTCACCCTCCCCTTTGCCTTTCCCTCTTGTTCATCACCTTTAGTCTTCCTCAAGTAAGTCCCTCATCCCTTTTGGTATAACCTCGAGTGACCATGCCCCTTTTCCCCTTTCTAAATATTGTGTCAAGAAAGAACCCTTCATTGAATATACTTCATCCCCTTTGACCCATCCTTAGGATTATGATCACTCCGCGACTTCCCCTCTCCGATGTGACCATCACATTGAGCAACCTATTTGTTGCACTCCTTCTTTCCCTAACACTTCGTTCCCCTCTCATCACAACCTTGTGGCATCTACAAAGTATAAAATTATACATGATGATTGTGATAAGGAATTCTTGAGAGTGATCATTCATTCCACCATTGTGTACCTAGAAGGAAAACCCAGGACCTCTAGATTGACCTATTTCCTTTCTCCTGGGACTTCCCTTTACCACATATGGAGATCATATTTTCCTGCCTCCCACCCACTTCATCTGCCATGTGACTATGTCCACATTCGATTTCGGAGTTGCTACATGAGTAATCATACTAGCAGGCATATGTATATTGATGTGATGATATGTCATTTGCACTGGCTTTATGATTACACTTAATATTAGCCTTACTATATGAATGTTAGGATAGGATGCATTGCATGTTCATTTTCTCATTAGAACTAACATCATATGCTATTTCTCATGGTAGATTAGATGCAGCTGAAATAAAATCAACATATTTTATTTTCTATTGATTTTATGGCCTAACATATAGCATGTGCGATCATGAGATGGTGCGAAAGTATGTTGCCCCATGTTTTTCCATCTATTATGTGTGTAGGTGACAGGTCTACGGTAACCAAGAGATTGTTGGAGTTCTCATGACCTCCCGTTCGAGTAGCTTCACCCACTTCCTCGAGAGATCACGTCCCAGTTGGAGCCAGATGTAACCCACCATTTTGTGGGTAATATCCCTAGGAGAAAAAAAAATCTCCAAGATGGTTCTCAACCGACAGCCAGCAATACCTTGCAGCCACCAGCTAGCTCATTGTGCCATTTCTCCGCCACCTGAGCCAGCCATGTGGTCGCTTGCCCATCTGCCATGATCGTTTGTTTGAAGGTGGGCCTCTCGAACCTAAAGGTATGCCTTGTCATTTGGTAATTGTGTATTTTGGTTTGCTTATCATGGGCACTTATGGGCATGAATTAATGGGGGGATTCGGCAGAAAGAATGGGCTAAGTTTGTGCTCTTGTCCCCTAGACCCCTTTTAGGTATTAACCTTGGATTCTAGTCCCGTGGGATCCCTTTTACTGACCATTTGGCTCTAGGGATGGTATTTCATGGGAAACCTCGATTTTGGTTGCGTGGTCCTGCTCCCTTATCCACTTATATTACCCCCTATCCATTCATTATTTAATATTACCCCATTCATCATTTTTCCCACCTGGATCCACATTCCTCTACTGGGTCCACATAGGAATTAGCATGCCCCTTCCCCTTACCCACAACTTGGGTCATGGCCTCGAATGAAACCCAGAGGTTCATGCACCTGAAAAGAAAGATAAAAGCATATATGGCCACATTGAATAGAAAACATACCACAAAATCAAAAACTGGTTAAAACAAACACATTTAGAATGCGGGCAAAAGCTAATACATGAGCTCTACCCCATCATCATGGCCATCACCCTGGTTCCTACAGGTTCTATGAGCTCCCTTCATCATATAGGAACCCATGATTGTCCCAACCCTTGGTGGGCAATGAACCGCCCTACTTTAAAAAGGGGATATTCACTGTTATACCTTATATACATCACGCTCTTACCCCTTTGAGCCCCGAGCAGTGAATCAAAGAAAATCATAAAAAGGCAAAAGGCATATAAAGAAGGCTAGAAAAATCAAGGTCGAGGCACCTCATGTACCACGATTGCTCTCTCCTATACATTGTAAACCCAAGTGTGGGCTTCCCTCTTATTAACTACCCTTATACCCCAGCATGTTGTTGATTTTTGGTAGCATCAAATGTGCTCTAAGTCCCAAAATTTGCAGGGAGGCTTCGACACATGCATTCTCCAATACCCAAAAATCGTTTTGGGAAATTCCACTCAAACAGAGTTTTATTAAAATAATTAATTATTTTTAATGGGGCCCTAAGTCTAAACTTTTGAAATTAAAATAAATTAATGGGTATTAATCTAAAATGTTGGAATTTCTAAGTCTAACACGTTAGAAATCCTACTGCATTATCTGGATTATTTCTCCTACTTGTTTATTCCTTTAACAAGTTATTTATACATATAAATATTGAAAATAAAGACAAATGCAGTTTCAAACAGAGTTTTATTAAAATAATTAATTATTTTTAATGGGGCCCTAAGTCTAAACTTTCGAAATTAAAATAATTAATGGGTATTAATCTAAAATGTTGGAATTTCTAAGTCTGACACGTTAGAAATCCTACTGCATTATCTGGATTATTTCTCCTACTTGTTTATTCCTTTAACAAGTTATTTATACATATAAATATTGAAAATAAACACAAATGCAGTTTCAACTCACATATAGATCATCAACTGAAATAATAGACAAACACACAAGGGACACTGTTATTTTTTGACAATCATCGCCGAAAAAACCCAATGCGGGAAACCCAGTGCAGCAGTTCTGAGGGTTTTATTATTACGCAGATTTCTTGAGTACAACTAGGGTGCCAAACTGGCTCACCCAATAGAGATTTCTACACAGCAATAATACCTCTTCTCAGAAGCAAATATTCATCATCTTAGCACTAGTTTGCTCCACGAAAATCCTTTCGGCGCTTCTCCAAGCCTCTTTGTCAGCCCTACTAGCCTCTGCGTAGCTCTGGAACCCCCTACGTCAACCCCTTGCCTCTCTACGTCAGCTCTCTAGCCTTCTACGTCCACCCATGCAGGCCCCTCAGTGTCTGCGCAGTCTCTAGTTGCCTCTACATGGCTCCTGCTGCCTCTGCGTAGCTTCCTCAGTCACTGGGCTAACCCTCTGGCACTATCTCTACCTCTCTACTATGTACTCATTGCCCCTCGCTGCAACTCAGATCACTTGTTCGAATTTTCTCAGCAAACCCCGCTCCAAAAAATCGAATTAACTGATCAATCTTGGTGTATCTCCAACTGACCCTCAAGCCTCCTGTTATATTTTTCCTGTTGATTCTTCAACAATGGAAATTAAGTCTCTAATCAACGACTAAGATTAGATTTGGCTTGATCCATGTCATTTAGAACATTCTCACCCAGTTTTATATTAATACCCATTAATATTTTAATTTTCCTAAGTTTAGACTTAAGAACTCCATTAAAAATATTAATTTTTTTAATATCTGTCTAACCGGATGGAATTTCCCCACACCATTTCTAGATCTTGGAGATCTCATGTGTTTTAGCCTCTCCACCAATTTTTATGGCTAGAGCACATTTGATGCTACCACAAATCAACACTCCCTCTTAGCGAGGAATGTGCTCTAGTAATGTTCCACCACTGAACATCACATTGATCCTTCAGCACCGATACCTATGTTGATGCTAGGCCTACTACACTACATCCATTGCATCGTTGCCTCCTGTACTACTACCCATGGCTCTGCCACTGCCACTGCTACATCTGTAATGTAGCTACCTCTCAACATGTTGCCTATGCTGCCCATAGCACTACCATTGCTAACTACTGCACTACAACTCAGTTACAGAGAAGTAAGTAACTAATCTACCCAAATATTGACATCCTTGTCAGTCCGGAAGCCTCCTAATGTTGAAGCTACCTATGTTGCTATCCTTTGCTTCCTCTGCTGCCTTTGCGCTGCTGCAAACACCTTTGTGCCTCTCTCACTGCCGCAACCACCTTTGTGCCTGTCTGCACTACTGCAACCATCTCTATGCCTCTCGCACTGTTGCAACCCCCACTGCACTGCCACACACCTTTGCACTCTACCACTGCCTTGTCTCTCCATCGCATCTTGCTTCTACCGACATTAGTCATCCTACTACTGTCATTTGGGACTCCTGTGGCCAAATATGATCCAAGAGTTTGGGTACCTCAAGGAGCCTGCCCCTCATCTTATGTAGTCCTCCTAACTACAGCACGATGTCTCCCCACCTCTTCTCTAGAGGTGCATGAGCACTCATGGCACAGTCGTCATCCATCTCGACTTCTTTCTCCGCTTTAGTCGTTGTTGCCTTGGAGTCAGAAGCCTCTCCCTTATTCTTCTTCCTAGGACACTAGGTTGTATAATGACCCAGTTCTCCATAATGGAAGCACTTTACCTTAGAGATGTCCTTCTTCATTTTCCCCTATTGTCCTGCAAATGCCAAAGCTGCATCCTCTTCCTCCTCTTTCTTGATTCGACCTCCTTTGATGCTACTTCTTGCCTTGGTCAACCGTCTGATCTCTTCTAGGCGAAGAGCTGCCCACATCTCTTCCCATCCTGGAAGATCATCTCTGCCCAAAATGCTTTGGACAAATGTCTCCCAATCCTTGGAGACTGCATTCAAGGTGGTCCTCACCATGAACTCCTGATCTAGTGTGGCCCCTATGGAAGTAAGTTGATCTCGAATCTCTTGCAACCTGCTGAGGTATAGATCTATCTGCTTCCCCTTCTACATCTGATACGACTACGGTTGATTCTCCAACATCTTCCTTTGCACAGAAGTGCCCTGATACAATGTCATCAAGGTATCCCACATCTCTTTTGCCGTGTTCTTCTCGGCAATATGCGGTATTACATGATCCTTGACCCCATCAGGGATTATGCACTTTGCCTTCACCATTGCATCATCATACCTTTCATTATCAGTTGGGTCGACTGGGATAGGCACGATTCTCAAGGCGAAGCCCTTGATGTGATGTCTATCCAGAACATACAGGATCCTAGCCTTCCAGATGACAAAGTTTGAGGCCCCGTCCAACCTGTCCTGATCTCCGCTCCTTCTGGAATCCCTCTGAGATTCGACTTCCCTGCTAGAAATCTCCCTCTAAGTCCTGATTTCCCTGCTGGAAATTTTCCCGCCAACTATCGAACCGCTCCTCTCCAATACTCTTTGCAACTGCAACTCGGATCTGGATTTCTTGGCTAGAAATCCGCCAAGGCAGCGACTCCCTATACCTTGGTTCTATCCCATTAGGTACAGTTCTGCTTCGACAACAACAGCACCCCACCAGCTCCCTAATCCACAATCTGCCTATAGCTCCCTATGCCCCAGCAACTGAAGAAACTAAGGCCTCCAACTCTGCGCAATCTTGGCAAAGGCTGAATCGCTCCTTTGGCCAACTGCGTTAAGCCTACCTGACTGAGTAGGATGACGTCGCTCTTCATGAGCCTCTTCTGCCTCTACGCTGGCCCTTTCTCTAGCTCGAAATGATGACGCAAGCCCTCTCCATCACTCTTTCTCTGTTTCTTTCTACTTAGGAGCAACTCTGTCTCTCGGGACAACTGCCACTGCTGCAAATACTTCTGATTATGTTAGTGCCTTCAGTCCTCCTGTGATCTGCAACACTCTGATACCATGTTGGAATTTCTAAGTCTGACATGTTAGAAATCCTACTGCATTATCTGGTTTATTTCTCCTACTTGTTTATTCCTTTAACAAGTTATTTATACATATAAATATCGAAAATAAACACATGCAGTTTCAACTCACATACAAATCATCAACTGAAATAATAGACAAACACACAAGGGACGCCATTATTTTTGGACAATCGTCCCCGAAAAAACCCAATGCAGGAAAACCAGTGTACCAGTTCTAAGGGTTTTATTATTAAGCAGCTTTCTTGAGTACAACTAGGGTGCCAAACTGGCTCACCCAACGAAGATTTCTACATGGCAATAATACCTCTTCTCGGAAGCAGATATTCATCTTCTCAACACTAGTCTGCCCCACGAAAATCCTTACAGCACTTCTCCAAGGCTCTGCATCAGACCTGCTAGCCTCTGGGTAGCTCTGGAACCCCCTGCGTTAGCCATTTGCCTCTCTGCGTCAGCTCTCTGGCCTTCTGCATCACCCACGCAGGCCCCTTAGCCTCTGCGCAGTCTCTAGTTGCCTCTACGTGGCTCCTACTGCCTCTACGTAGCCTCCTCAGTCACTGTGCTAACCCTCTGGCACTATCTCTACCTCTCTACTATGTACTCACTGCCCCTCGCTGCAATGCAGGTCACTTATTCGAATTTTCTCAGCAAACCCCGCTCTAGAAAATCGAACTGACTGATCAATCTTGGTGTATCTCCAATTGGCCCTCAAGCCTCCTCTTATACTTTTCTTGTTGAGTCTTCAATGGTCGAAATTAAGTCGCTAATCAACAGCTAAGATTACATTTGGCTTGATCCATGTCATTTAGAACATTCTCACCCAGTTTTATATTAATACCCATTAATATTTTAATTTCCTAAGTTTAGAACTTAGGAACTCCATTAAAAATATTAATTATTTTAATATCTCTCTAACCGGGTGGAATTTCCCCAAACCATTTTTGGGTCTTGGAGATCTCATGTGCTTTAGCCTCTCCACCAACTTTTATGGCTAAAGCACATCCGATGCTACCACAAATCAACATACACTGTAGGTGTAACTTCTAGAAAAAGACAAGGATCAAGCCAAAATGATATAATCCACTAATTACAAGTTAATCTAGGCCGTTGGTTGTCCAACAAAAAGATATAAGAAGAGGCTTGAGGGGCACTTGGAAAACACGCAGAGGGGAGATTAGAAGTTTGATTTTCCAAAGCAAAGCAGCTTCTGGAGAGATTTTCGATAGTGATCTTGCACTGAGGGGCAGGGATAGTATCCGAAAGAAAATCTTCCTCTATCAGAGAATACTCGGCAAAGAAGAGAGAGAGATTCAACAGAGGCAGCGCAAAGCCAGAGAGGTTGACGCAGAGCCAACACAGAAGCCAAGAGGGAATTCGAAAATTTGCTGAAGGAGTCGATTGTAGAAGCTAGAAGTCGGAGTGTGAGACTGGGAGGTGAAAATCGAAGTTCCTAGACAGCAAATCGATCAGCAGAAGGGGTGATGCAGTCCCTAGAGGCTGTGACGTTGGGTTGACACAATGACTATGCAGAGGCAGCCACGGGTCATTCATTCTGAGGCTGGATCAGTCAGATCTCCAATGATAGTGTGAGGTAATCTCACTTATCTCTCTGTTAGTGATATTCTCTGTATTGGATAGCCAGGAGGGCATCCAGATATTGTATTCAGAAATTAATACTGCTTAATAATAAAACCTTGCACTGTTGCACCGGTTTTCCCACACTAGGTTTTTCCGGGGACATTTGTCCAAAAAATCACTGTGTAGATTTGTGTGTAGTTCTTCCTTGTTCAATTTCTTGTTTCTGCGTTTTATTTAAATGGTGAAGGCTACAGTGTATTAGTTTCGGTGTTTACTATAGGAAACAGTAAATAATTTTGTTCAGTAATTAACAAATAGAAGAAACATAATCAGTTGTTGAAGTGGAAATTTGGGCATCCAAATTTTCACATGGTATTGGAGCTACAAGTGAAACAAGAGAGCAATGCTGGAAGAGCCCAACATTGAAGGGGGGAGGGAGTTCGAAATTCCTGCAGAGGCAGCAAATCGAATCCCCAAAGGGATTGCGCAATTCAGCCCAGGAGGGCAAGATTTTTGTGGTAAATCTCTCTCTGAGTGAATTGATAGAGAGGTATTGTCAGCGGCAGAGGGTACAACGTAGCAGTAGCTTCAGCGCAGAGGAGTTTCAGGAGTTTCTGGTGGGAAGCAGTTTTCTACATGCAGTTGTTGGGCAGAAAGACGTTAGAAGGAAGAAGAGAGACACTTGAGGGAATTTCTTCCTCAGAGAATTCCTAGCCAAGGAATTCAAATTCTCATTCGCTGAGCAATAGCAGATCTACTAACTCCAACAGGGAGTGTGTAGCCTAGCCCAGCAGCAGCGCAAAGGAGAGAGGAGGTCATTCAATTTTTTCGATTGGCAGAGATGGTAGCCAATGGGTTGAGAGAGCAGGGTCGGTTGGATGGTGCATCCAACTATGTGATCTAGAAGGCGAGGATGTCATGCCTTCTAGATGAACATTTCCTCAAGATCTACATCGACAGTGTGGTAGCTGAACCCGCAGATCCAAATCCGCTCAAAAAGTACAAGGGAGAGATGGCGAAGGCCAAGCCGATGATCCTCGACAGAGTGAAGAATCATGTAGTATGTCACATCTCAGGCAAAGGGACTACCAAGGAGTTGTGGGATGCCTTGTCCACGCTATATCAGGGATCTTCCAAGCAGCGGAAGATGTACTTGGAGCAGAAGATGAGATCCACGCAGATGCAGAAGGGGAAACACCTTGTTCTGTTCCTTGCTAAGCTTCAGGAGACCCGTGACGAGTTGGCAATTGTGGGGTCAACACCTCAAGGTTCCGAGATGGTAAGACTGGCCCTAAATTCAGTATCTGAGGAGTGGCAAGTTTTTGTCCAGAACATCCTTGGCAGGACGACTTTGCCAGACTGGGATGGAACGTAGGCAACTCTTAAGAGAAGTTGAGGAGAGACTTGGTCAGGTGTAAACTTGACAGAAGCAACAACAGTGGGTCGAAGCTCAAAGAGGCGGAAGAGAATGCAGCCCTCGCATTCAAGGGGCAGCAGGAGCAGTGGAAGAAGAAGAAAGATGTTTCGAAGATTAAATGCTTCAGGTGTGGTGAACTTGGTCACTACACTACATAGTGTCCTCCCAAGAAGATGGACAAGGACGAGAAGCATGATACGAAGGTTGCATCCACACAAATCGAGGAGTTTTCCATGATTGCCCAGAGGTGGGCTGATATAGAACTGTAGTTCGGAAGAACTGCAGATGGGCGGGATCCTTGAGGAGTCCACCTCTCAAATCAATTCCTTGCTACAGGAAACCAAATGAGAAGTAGCAAGATGGACCAGTGTCAATTGGTGCAGAGGAGTGTCGGAGTGACAGCTGTAGTGACTAGTAGCACCAGAGACTGAGCAGCACAAAGCTAGAGTTGACAGCAGTGCAGTTGGCACAGAGCAAAGTTAGTAGCAACGCAGAGGCTTCAGAGGGTCAGCGTAGAGACTAGCAGCAGTTAGACTCCAGCAAACAGATGCATCGTACTGAACACCAATTCAGTAATTTGGGATGCTTTTCCATTGATGATGCAGTAGCAGCAGCAGTTGGAGAATATTGCAATGCGGATGCAGTATTGGCAGTGGCAGTGCCAACAGCAGCACAGATGAAGAATTAAGAGGGAGTTGTAGTACAGATGCAGTGTTGACAGTGGCAGGATCAACAACAGTACAGATGCATCCTTTGCGTAGAGATGGTGGACAAGATGTCAGACATCAACAGCGCAAAAGGAAATGTTACAAAATAGAGTGATGCTTCAGCAGGGTGCATTGCTAGAGTACATTCGTCGCTAAGAGGGAGTGTTGATTTCTGGTAGCATCGTATGTGCTCTAAGTCTCAAAATTTGCAGGGAGGCTTAAACACATCCATTCTCCAATACCCAGAAATCGTTTTGGGAAATTCCACCCGGAGACAGTTTTATTAAAATAATTAATTATTTTCAATGGGATCCTAAGTCTAAACTTAGGAAATTAAAATAATTAATGGGTATTAATCTAAATTGTGGGTGTAACTTCTAGAATAAGACGAGAATCAAGCCAAAATGATCTAAGCCATTGATTAAAAGTTAATATGGGTCGTTGGTTGTCCAACAAAAAGACATAAGAAAAGGCTTAAGGGGCACTTGGAGAACACACAGAGAGGAGATCAGAAGTTCGATTTTCTGAAGCAGAGCAGCTATCGGAGAGATTTTTGATAGTGATCTTTTGCAGTGAAGGGCAAGGATAGTATCCGAAGGGAAAGCTTTCTCAATCGGAGAATACTCAGCAGAGAAGAGAGAGAGAGAGAAATTCAGCAGAGGTAGCGCAGAGCCAGAGAGGCTGACGCAGAGCCACGTAGGGCCACGCAGAGGCAGCGGACAAGCCAAGAGTGAATCCGAAAATTCGCTGAAGGAATCGATTGTGAAAGCCAGAAGTCGGGGTGTGAGACTGGGAGGTGAAAATCGAAGTTCCTGGGCAGCAAATTGATCAACAGAAGAGGTGGCGCATTCACTAGAGGCTGTGACGTTGCGCTGACGTAGTGATAGCACAGAGGCAGCCAAGGGCTGTTCATTCTGTGGCTGGATCAGTGAGATCTCCAGTGATAGTGTGAGGTAATCTCACTTATCTTTCTGTCAGTGATATTCTCTGTATTGGATAGCCAAGAGGGCATCCAGAGATTGTATTCAAAAATTACTACTACTTAAATAAAACCCTCAGTTGTTGCACCGGTTTTCCCACACTAGGTTTTTCCGGGGACATTTGTCCAAAAATATTTGTGTAGATGTGTTGTGTATTTCTTTCTTGTTCAATTTTTTGTTTCCGCATTTTATTTAAATGGTGAAGACTGCAATGTATTAGTTTCAATGTTTACTGTAGGAAACAGTAAATAATTTTGTTTAGTAATTAACAAATAGAAGAAACATAATCAGTTGTTGTAGTAGAAATTTGGGCATCCAAATTTTCACACATGTGACCCAAGGTTGTCCCTTCTCATCCCCTATTTCATTCACCTAATTGTCACATGCCACCACCTTTTGAAGGATGTACCTTGACTATATTATCCCCTTTAGAAGTAAAAACCACCTAATAGGATTATTGGTTAACCCCATTTAGAGTTTAGGAGACATTGGCACATCTTGAAGCCCATTATGGAAGGGCAAACCATTATGAACTCCCCACTTGTGGTCCATGGTTGGTAAGCTCATTTACTCGATTTCTCTAATGACTTGTTGTGCTGGATGGCTAAGGGACACATTGGATCTTATGCAGGATTGCAGATGGTCTCCATTTTGGGTTTGGTCTCCCTATACGGGGTCTCAATCCTCCAGAGGGCTACATTGGCACATGTAGGGTGTGCGTTGAGAGCCATGGGCCTCCACAGCAACAGAAAACACTCCATGGATCCCCATAGCCATTCAGAGATTGCTCATGGTTCAATTATTGGACGAGGAAGATGCACCTGATCCATCATGCCCAACTAGCCCCAGATTTGCACCATACACTTGGCAGATGATCTAGGACTTGCACGATGATGTGGCATCACCTACACCATCATCCATCCCTTGCAAGCGATCTACAGGCATCTTCAATTTGTTTGGAGACCCATGAGGACTTGTGTGCCCCCACATGTCATTTCGAGCACCACAAGTTATTCCAAGGGGCCAACCCCTTGTCCACTGCTTTTGAGGGTACTACTCTTCATTGTGGCACCCATGGACCTCATCAGACCTCTTAGAGGGACCTACAACATGCATAGATTATTATTTGACCTCTTGAGAGGCTTACTTTTTTTTTATGAGCTAGTTTGGTGGACTCATAACCAAAAGTTGAATTATTAGAACATTATTTTATTTTGGGGGCTTATGTAGGCCAAGGTGGCTAATTCAAACTCCTAAGTTGTGTATAAATACGTGTGAGATAAGTTCATTTCTCATCATCACTTTGGATTGGAGCTTTTCTCTCTCTTGAGATTTTCGTACTTTTTCTAAAGGATGAATTGGAGCTCTATGGATGAATTTTGATGCGTGGATATTGGTTTATCTTCTCTTGGAGCTTCTCTCTTGTCAATTGTGAATGGCTAGATATATTCTATTACATTAAGTACATGCTTTTAATGTTATTCTTGTTTTATTTTGTCATATACATTGGACTGAGATTTTCGTTGTTCTGGGGCTAATTGCTGCATGCATTTACTACTTAAAATTATGGAATTTTGTCTCTATTATTGCATCTCTCAATGTATGGGCCATGTAATATGAACGAAATCTCCTAGGGGTAATTCTATCAAAGAATTTGATCTTGATAATCCATTCCCTTTGTGCATCGAAGTAGAAAAGTTGCAAGACCGCTTCTGCTTGACCTAGAAGGCTAGTGAAGTGGTCTTGAGGCCTCCTTGACTAAGAACCAAGAAATCCTACTCATATTCATCATAGAATCTGTTGACCACTACGTGTCAACTTCCCCATAGCAATACACCCCCTTTTCCTCGCAAAAGGGATAGTGTTTGATTGACGTGTCCGTGCCATTCGACAGTCATTGTCGACTTGATCATATTATGTTGTAAACCCAGTCTGCATGTGTGAATTGTAAATAAGCTTAGCAGAGTTGAGTCATGTATGTAAATTGCCTAGGTGGACCTAATTTTCTAGTGATAATCTACGTTCCAAACGGTTTTTTGTCTCACCGATCCATGATTGGCAAAGTTTTCCTTCAGCCTAACCCCAAAGCCGAAATGAATTTTGTCATTAGAATCTTAGGGGAATCCTAGTGCATTGATCTGCTAGATTATAGTTGTGTCCCAGAACTGGGTGGTCTATGAGGGTCTATGTCAAATGGGTTTTCCCCCTTGAGATGTAAAATTGTAAAGGTCGTGATGTAAAGTGTCTTGAGGGTTAAAAAATGTTTTAATCCCCTCATAAGTCCTAAGTCCTAGGTCCTAGGTGATTTTTCCAAAGGCTAAGTTCGATGATCCATTTAAAAATTAAAAAATAAAATTA
>APFE030761471.1:82226-97987 GCA_000404065.3 Pinus taeda | reverse complement strand
AATAATAATAATGGTCAAATTTTTGAGTAAATAAATGCAGAATTTCAATTTTTTAATGCATTTAAAAATTCGACGGATGAGATTAAAAGATTTTTTGATCCTCATCAACAGTCGAGATCATTTTGACATGGATCACTCGAACTAGCCGTTGGGAATTTTTCCTTTAAATAGGGTGCTAGGGGTCATTTGAGATCATTCAATCTGTGAGTCTTGTGCTGAAGAAAGCTCTCTTGTAAACTTTTTCTTGTGCAATAAAGAAAGACTTTGGGGTTGAAATCTTGCTGGTGTTACTCTCCTGAAATGCTGTAAGCTGTTTTATTTTCTGCATAATTTTATTTTCAGCCATTAGTAATAGCTTGATGAGGAGTGATGTTGAACACAGGTATCTTGTTCACTCACTAGGGTTTTAATAGTAGTAGAATTTCTAGAAAAAATGGCAGGTATCTCCATTGGAGTTGGAATTTAGTACTGTTTTTTACCTCTTTATTAATAGCTGAAGTGAGATGTGCAGGAAATCCAGATTGAGAAGATTAACGGGCATTTGGGGAAGTTCTAGGTTGAACCAGCCAACTCCCGAAAAGCATTCTTTTGTAGAGCCCAGCCAGCTTCGATTCTGGGTCTATCATTTAAATTTATTTTTGAATTGCATGAGAGATTTCTGAAGTATCTCATAGTAAATCTGAAAATTCTGAAGTATTTTTGTGGATCATTGACAAATCTGGCTTTTGTAGAGTCACAACGCTGTAAATAATTTTAACTAGTTCTTACGGTTTATAGGGTTTCATTTATTTTTTACGTTTTCAGGTTCTGGTTGCTTGTTTTCATTGATTTCAGGTTGCAAGTACAGGTTTTCAATCTATCTAAAGAGAGTCAGCTATCTACCTACTGGGGTTTCATTATTTGCAGGAAGTTTGTTCAAAAAAAAATTTATGTGCTGCCCTAGGCCTGCAACATACAAGTTGTTGCCGTCCATCTCCTCTGCGCAGTCTTTATTCCATCAATTCTTCGTCGTTCTCCAAGCTGCCTAAACCCTCATCGCTTTTCCCCCTTGCTGTCTGCTAAACCTGCAAAAGTCTCTGCGTCCTCTCATCCTTCAGCAAACCTGTAAATCGTTGTCTATTTCTCCACATGTCCAGCCTCCTTTCTCTGCGTCAACTCGCTCTCAGCTCCTTCCACGCTGCGTATTCACCTTCCCTTTGCCATCGAGCTCCCTGTCCTCAAACCTTACCTGCAGCAAATTCATCGCCCTTCAAACGTTGTTTTCCATTCATCTCCACGCTCATCCAATGCTGCAACTGCAAACAAAAAAAATATTTATATATAAAGCCTGCAACCAAGACGTGCCCCCTGCCTGTGCGCAATCCTCCTGGCCTCTTCACTAACCTGCAGAACCAAGACGAAACACATTTTTGATTTTTTTTTTTTGTGCTAGGGTTAATGCAGTTTTGTTTTTTTGCGTTGAGGTATACATTACTAATTTATGAACGCATTTTTACCCTGGCGTAGATTCCATATTTTTTAGTTTAGTTTTGGATATAGTTTAGTTTTTTTATATTTATTTGATTTGTCTTTTTAGCTTTAGTTTTAATATTTAGAATTTTCGAAGTTTAGCTTTGTTCCGGATTTAAAGTAAATCAAAAAATCCTAAAAAGTTATAAAATATAAAAAATTCTTAAATGTTCTAGCTTAGTTTAGAACTTTGGTTTGGATTAGATTCTGATTTTTTTTTTATATAAAAAATATAAATAAAAAAGAAGGTTAGATTTTTGATTTTTTTATTTCTTTTATTTTGATTAATTTTTTTTTTAGGATTTAGTTTTATAGAATTTCATTTTTTGTCATATATGGCCAGGTGTTAGTTTTATAATTTTGATTTCATTTAAGTTTTAAGAAATTTAAGTCTAAGGTTTTAGATAGATTTTAGGTTTATAAATTTAGTTCGATTAAATAATCACAAAAAAATAAAAAATAAATAATTAAAAAAATTCATAAAAAGTTAAAACATTCAATTTTTTTATTAGACTTTAAGATTTGTCTGTTTTATATAGATTTAATATATAGAGAAAAAAAAAATTGAAAAAGGCTAATAAAAAATTGGAAATCCTTTTTTAAAGACTTTTTTCTGTTGTGGTGAAGTTAAATGTGCTTAAAATGTTTATATTTGGAGATTAACTATTTGAAATTTGGTCAGCAATTAAATTTCGTGGTGGTTTAAAGCATTCCTGTTTTTAGAAATTTAATTGCTAGAATATCGTTAAGCCATTGAGCATTTATCAATTATCTCGCATTTGGTAAAAGTTAATCTTTGTTCGAGTTATTTGATGGTAAATGATTGTTAATGAGATTCATATTTCTGCAAGCATTTGATAAATAATCTTTCAGGCATTAACTCCATAAGGCACTGGTCTATTAACTTAATAAAATCAAATAAGTGCTTGTTTTCCCTCGTGTCTCCCAACCCAATTGGTCCACAGTTGGTCATCCATTGTCCCATAGGGTCTACCCCCCTTAGCCACGGGAGACATGCCTAAACGGAGAGATCGGGGATTAGGGTGACAGCGCCCAGTTTTAGCGTTGTCGTGACAATCTGTGCGACAACAGAATCCATTCTCCCAAAGATTAAGGTACTGATCTACCAAAAGGTGGTCACCCAAAACCACTTTCTTTCATGTTCCAAGTCTAGCCAAGTTGGGGTACTTAGGGCATCAATTTCCCAACAAGCTAACCCTCCAAAAAGTTCGATCTACTAGGGTCTCCTACGCTGGTCTTTCCTCAAGCTCTCCTTCAATTTTTAAGCTATTCCAATGGTGGAGTTGGGAGAAAATCCAAGCCCTAGCTCCAGAATCAAAACTTGCCTTAGCATCCCCAAGGCTAGTACCACAAAGGGTCAAACCAACACCTTCAAGTGAGAATTCTTTCTTTGATCATTTTCCCACTTTGTCTAGGATAAGAACATCATTGGTTACTATACTTATTCCCCTATCCCAGACCGGGTCCACTTGGTCCCGTGTGGTCCCATTCATCTGAAAGGGCAATTCTTCAAGAACCATCTGGGATACCAATTTCAATAAGGATTTTTAGGGATTGGGAAACTCATTCACAAGTCATATTCCATAACCCTCAAATCCTCTCTTCTTTTCCCTTGAAGACAATGTACCTTGCTTAGAAAGCAAGCAAGCTCTATCCTTCAAGCCCTTCCAAAAAAGGGATTATTTAAGTCACTCATATCCATTGATTGTTTTATCATTCATCGATGACTCCATAATATGTCGGGTCTCTTCCCATCGATGAAAGTCCATAAATAGAAGGAGCCTTAGCTGAGTTGACAGTGGGCTAAGTCTCCACTTGTTGCCCTTGGCCTAGCATTTTGCCTTTAGGAGTCCCCCTTTAGGTCCCCTGCTAGTTTGATCAGTAACAATGCCAACTAGGGTATACTCTATGAAGACCAAGATAGGGGTGCTACTACTCCAACCCTATGGGTAATAGATAGGGGTGATGCCCTATTGTCTAGAGATCCCTTAACCTCAAGAGCCCTCCATCTCAATTCCACACGTTGGGAGCTCAAACAGAGGGGGAAGAGTTGGCCTAGTGTTCTCGATCAGCGGTGCTCTCTATAGATCAAAAACATATCATTGTGCTCATATCTTGTAATCATCATGTCTAAATAACAGTTGTCTCCTATTCATACAAGACATCAAATCAAATATCATATTAGAACAAAAATATATGTATCACAAAAAGGATATCATAGTCATCCTCCCTCTCAAGGAGGTGCCAACCACAAGCCTAATCTTGTCTCTTATAGTAGTATTGTCTCAATATATGAAGTTATCTCAGTCCTAGCTATATATGGAATTCTCTGCCAATCAAATCCATTCATATTATCGCAATGTATCATTGTCATATTCAAAACTTGCCCAAACAACTTTCTAAGGGGCCTTTTTATCTTGCCTCGCAATTGGTCATGTTAGCCACATCATACTCAACCTCGATCATGCTTAAAGCTACAGACTTCTCATTCAAAACATCATGGTAGATCTCATACTAAGGTAACACCCAAATGTGCTCATCAACAACGATTCAAACATCATCAGTACATCCATCCAGTCACATATCATAGGAAGAATGTCAAAGATAGATCATCCCATGCAAATATCTCGAAGGGTGCTTGGCGGTAACTCAATGTGTATGAAGCAGTTCAATCGTGAACACACTGAGGTTATGCACAACATATATACATATATATATATATGAACGGATGTTCAAAACGGAACATCAATGCTTCAATCAACTGTTGATTGCCAAGTCAAGTTCAATAATGTATCTTCACAATTTCTTAAAATTCACTCAGTGTGTCCAAGGATTTGCATTTCCACTTTCCAAAAAAAACTTCTTCAATAGATTTGCAATATAGATTTTATTTTCCAAGCTTCACAAATCGATTCATCATGCCATGATTCATTATTTCGAGCTTCAGAAGCGAACTCCCTCTTACGTTGATCATCAAAGGCTCATTACCTGTCAAGAGTAGACCATCAATATATAAAATCAAAATCAAAGTCGTACCTTGGACCACTTTTGAAGTAGAGGTTTGGATTGATACATCATCCTAGCTTCACTAGATAACTGTCAATGCAGACATATCATGATCAAGGAGCTTGCTTCATGCAATGCTTTTTGCAAACATAACACTTTACTAAACCAATATGCTCAGTCTTACATAGATCAATATTGTGCAATCAAATCAACTAAGGCAGCGGATAAAAGTTTTAGATGCCAAATCAGAACTAATATCAAAATCATTAATATCACAATATCAATTCTTTAGACCAAGTGACAGGTTGAGATTTCATTTTTTATCATGTCAACAAGATGTCATCAAGTCATCCTCATGATCATAATATAAGTTACTAGATGCAAATGCATACACCAAGAATAAGTCATGCAGGTTCCATCCATTTATTGTGAGATTGCTTCACACTAAATCACAATTGTTTATACTTCAACCAATGTGTCACAACTAATGATACATAATACCAATATAAATCACTGAAAGTCACTATGCCCATATAGCATTGTCATCAAGGCAAATCATCAGTGGTCAAATTAGTCATCAAGTGAAATCCTACATTTGCTATCACAGTGGGATCTATAGCCCAAAATATATCAAGTCAAAGTTCTAAATCATTATCAACTATCATGTCAAAACTGCAAACACTGCTTATCCACATCAATCAGCCAAATCTAGTCAAAAACTTCAATCATAATGACATATCGATATGCATATCTTGGTCACCTACAAACACAAGTTTAGTCAACATATTCACATTATAATAACTCAAACATTCAAACTTCCTTGTTCATAGAACTTTCTGTTGTTTGCTCCATGTCCATAGGATTGACATAGTTCAGGTGAACTTCTAATTTCATGCACAAAACTTCACTTTTGTGACCTGCAAGGATAATCGCACCCATAAGCCTTCTTACGTGCAGTTGAGACACTACAATTGCATCCTATAAGCTTGCTTCCGTGCAAGTAAGGCTTAGAGTAAGGGAAAACTCTCTCTTCTCAGGTTAGACCTTTGCTGCAGACCAACAATATATGATATTTGTTTATTCATGCCCATAAGTCATATTTCAACAATAAAGAGTCTTCTATACATATAGTGCAAATGATAATAGGAGTAAGGATCTTATAAAGAGATTCTCCCTCTAAATGGGAAGCCACTTTAGTCATCTTCGTTCAAGTCATCAATTTGTCTATAATAGTGTCATGCATCAGCAGATCTGTTAGATCATAAAATCATACTATATCACATATTTATCATGATCATATTATGTTAGCATCAGCTAATTCACCATGAGATCAATCTTTCATCAAGGGTTAGTGTCAAATAGCTAATAGGAGTATACTTCAAGAATCATGATCACAAGCATTACTTCTTTGTCACACAACTAAATCCATCAATCCAGGGCATTCAATTTTACCATATGCCATAACTACATAGCCATGATCAACAAAAGAAAGAAATCCTAAATATCAATTTAATTGTTGTACTTCTATCATCATGGCTACCATGCTTTTCACAAACAATATTAATAGTGTCAAGTTACCATCTACTAGAATCAAGGTGCTAGATTTCTTTATGGAATCAAGATATCCAAAATGATAGGTGTTGGCCAAACATAAAGTATAACAATATATCAAAGATCAATATTAAGTAGCTTTATAGAATCAAGAAAATCGTCATATTTAAGAAGATACTTGTTCAATACCAAGTGCACCATTTCATCATAAGAATCATGAATCCAAATCATTTCCATATGCATAAGCCATTTGTGAAGGAGACATCCTCATCATACCTTAGGGCTTAACTTGTCATTCAATATTACATTTGAAACATAACGTTGAAACAATATACCATGCATACCTTGTAGTATTCAAATACCCGTGCAACTTCTTATTTTACATAGGCAGCGTGTAGTACTTTGTCACATTTTCATCAAGTGTCTCTTTACCTTTTCCAATGCTAGTTCTTCTCTTCCTGCACTAGCCATCTTTTGTGCATCTCAAATGATCCTCAAGAAGGATCCACTTATCATATCTCATCAAGAAGTTAGAAGCATCCAAATACTCAAATATATATGCAGGGAGTATAAGTAATACATTAATCAAATCAATAAGTTTAAACAGAAGTAAAGACATAAATGAGCATCATAAATTGAAAAATACTTATCTTTAATGAGAGGTGATCATCTCCCTCTTGAACCAACCTTCAAGAGCCATCATTGTCTATTGTCCATATGACAATATTGCCTTCAATATATATTCATCAACTTCATCAACAATCAAGCCAAATAGAAACTATCCCATCTAGGGCTTCATCGATTTTGTTACAAGTGCTAGAGCATATTGACCATAATAGGGCTTCTCTCAAACCCTAACCTCATAATATCCATCAAACCCTAATACATAGATTACCTACGGTTATCTTCAAACCGTAGATTTCTTTTAGGTCTCCACCATCCTCTCTTGCATCCATTAATGGTGTCATCATAGGGGTGATCTCCATGACTTTCCTTTAGCCCACCTCTGAAACCATGTTAATTTTTCTTAGGGCTATATTGCTCTTCGCTTTGATAATTGCATTTCTTCATTTACACATTAAATTCACCCCATAACATCATTACATTATTTAGATTTACATCATTATTCAGCAACATATGAAACTATGTAGAAAGAACAATATCATCATCATCAATGCAGTGGAGCATAAAAGAACAATAGAAGAAAAGTATTCACACATAGAGACACCAAGATTGGTCGGAGACTAGGCAAAACCCACTATGGGGAAAACCCTTTCAAATTCTTCTTATTATTAGATTGCCATTGAATGATTCAGCAAAAGGGAGTACAATGATCCATGTCTTTATTTATGCAACTATCCAACAAAAACAACTACAACATCCATGAAATGAACTCAGCAATGCTTATACTCAAAACCCTGATTCTGAAGCTTGTAATGAATTGTCACTGTCTACGGTCTGTTGAGAAATCCAAAGTGTGGCAATTTAATTGATTTCTCTTATTATGACATTATCTTGTGATGGTTTTTCATTATTATTATTATTTCTTTCGATTTAACTTTTCTTATCATCAAGACTAATGCCCAACAACAAATAGAAGAGGACACAAGAAGTAGGCAAGCAACCAAGCAAAACCCCACTCTAAGGGAAAACCCGGTCAAGAATTCTTTCTACAATAGATTAAAGACAAGATGAGATGACCAAGACCCTCACAACCTAGACTAGAGACTCCCTCCATCAAGTCATCCTTGTTTGATCTTCTTCAATTTTGTAGTCATATATATATATACTTCTCATCTAACTTCCTTTCACTGTGTTTGCATCGAACTCATGATCAGAGATAACTGAAATTCATGTCAATGTGTGAGTACCTAGTCTTTGTTACTGTGATAGTACCGAATTGTTAAAATTGGCAACTAGGGCCAAACTCCACGTGGGTCATCTTATTTATGGCAGTTGATATTTTTCTTGGATCCCTCTCATCGAGAGGTGTAGGATTGATCTAAAGATCATCTGATTCCGATAAGTATTCATGGAGTTATGAATTTATTTGCGTTATAAGACAATTTGTCAAAGTCAGCCAGCAACCAAATAACCCCCACATGTGCTCAACATTTTAGTATAAATAAAGGTGGCCTTCAAGTCATTTCAACACACTTAGGATCTCTTCCTCTCTCTACTTGTCTTTGGGTTTTAGTAGGAGGAGAGATCCTAAGGAATAACATTGCCCTGATCCAAAGGGTAGAAAGCCGGAAAAGTCGGAACTGCCGGAAAAACCGGAACTACTAGAAAAGCCGGAAATGCTGGAAAAGTTGAAACTGTTGGAAAAGACGGAACTGCCGAAAAAGCCGAAAAAGCCTGAAAAGCCGGAACTGCCGGAAAAGCCGAAAATGTCGGAACTACCAAAAAAGCCGGAAAAGCCGGAACTGCCGGAACTGCCCGGACTGCCGAGACTACCGAAATTGCCGGGAACTGTCGGAACTGCTGGGAACAGCGGGAACTGCCAGAACTGCCAGGAACTGCCGAAGCAACCAAAGCATCTGTCTCCAAAGGAGGGCAACATGCAAGGGACAACTAACTAACATTGGGACAGTTGTATGGTACTTAGCAGCAAATACACCAAGCATGCAATGTTACAGCTAGCATGCAAGGGATAACTAGCATGCAACAACAAGCATGCTAAAGACAACAACCATGCTACGGACAACAAGCAAGCAAGGTGACCCCAACACATAAGTCAGGATGGCAACGTGGTGCAGCAATGTCACATAATGCAGTATAGTGATGGGTACAGTCATGATTAATGAAGCGTGATGAGATGTAGCATAGTGATGATGGGTGCAGCATGGTACAGCGCGGTGAGGTGCAACATGATAACGAAATGCAGCACAACAATAGGTGAAGGAGTCACCTTGGAGAATCAGTTGAAGTAGCATGTCTTCAACTGATCTCATGTATCATCTTCTTAAAGATGATCTATGCTCTTATCTAGATAAGTCAAAGTGTTGACTTTTGTTGTAAATGTATTCTCTCTCTCTCTCTGCTGAACTATTGAAGAACATATAAGAAGAATTGATCAAGGGTTTCCCCCAGTGTTCTTAAAACCGGAACCGGTGACCGGATCGGTCCACCTAATGAACCGGTTTACCGACTGGAACCGGTCTAACCGGGACTGGTTTGGTCTAAACGAACCGGATTTAGAAAAATACATTAAATAATTAATTTTTAATGAAAAAACTATTTTTAAGATTTAAAACCGTGATTCCAAGCCAATAGAGACAAAATATGCAAAGATTGCTCATTTATATACCATGTAAAGGTGAATATATCAAAATGGCACCGAGTGCAATATATTATACATATCATCAACAAAATACATAAGCAATGAGGCTCTAAATGGCCTCCAGAGTGCAAAAACAAAGCCTACAAACTATGGGGCCAGTGGCCTACTACAAGACTCAAGTCTACATATATGATAATACTATAATAGTGATCAACATTATCACTTGAAACTTCTCATGAGTCATCATGATCAAACTCAGTTGGTTGAGTCTCAACTCCCAAACTTTCCAGTAACAAACTTCTCTTTTGGTTCAGGGACTTGAGTCTCAAACTTCTGAAGGTATTCTGCCCTAATATGCCCTATTATTTCATTTGGTGCTCCACATGGCTTTACATGGCCTCCTATCCCAGCCAAGTGTTGCTTGAACCTGTTAATACCCCCTCCTTAAATAGATTTTTGGCAATATTTGCAGATCATTTTGCCATCAATCATATCACAATGAGCCCATGCAGTATCTCTGGCTTTTGGAAGCATGATGACTACTACTTAGCTTAAACTCTGTTGTTCCACTACTCCAGCAAAAACTCAGCACTCTCCAAGCTCCCAAGCAAACTCAGAAACACTCCAAATGAGATGTGTGAAACAAATGAGAGGGAGAGGGGGCTCTTGAAGGCTTGGAGAGGGTGTTTTTGGAGGGAAAGCACCCTTTGTTTCCCCCCAAAACCCCTAAAACACACTCAACATGTCGCTTTTCCAGCACACGGTGGGCATGCCTCCTAGCCAGCTGGTTTAGGACAGAACCAGCCGATTTGCTATAAACCGGCCGGTTCCGTCCTAAACCGGCCGGTTAGGACCGGTTTTTGTCAAAAAAAGGTGAAATGGGCCTGCTAACCGGGTTTTTGGCCGATTTCGACCGGTGGGTCTACTAACCGGCCAGTTAGACCGATAACCGGTTAGCAAGACTAGTTTTGAAAACTATGGTTTCCCCACATTAGGGTTTGTCCCTGGCTAGTGCCACATCATGTGTCCTCTTGTCTTGGCTTGTCTTTTGCAATTTATGTTTATGTTCTATCTGCAATTTACTTTAATACTGATGTGATTGCTAATCTAAAAAAGGTATGGAGCTAACTGTGAAAATTAATATAAATTGCTCTAAGCATAGAACATACCTAAAATTAACATGGTATCAGAGCTGAGGTGAAGACAATGCCCAAGCAAGAGTGAAAGAGCAAACACCAAAGACAGTTGGAAAAGGACAAAAGGATCAGTGGATTCCTCATCCCTCTTCAAATTCACCAAGGGTGAAGTCGAAGCAGAGAATATTATCAGAATGGGGCAGTGGAATATGGCCTACCTAAAAAGATCACTTCATTGGAAGACTGGATCTTAGGGTGGAAGGAAAGGCAGATAACTAGTTCGACCATTATGCGAAGGAGTGTCTGAATGGCAGGGACACATCACTTGATGATGATAACAATCATTCCAGGGACGTCTTCAATGATCAAAGGAATGACAGGTAATGCAGGTCATCAAGGAAATAGCCGACTCTTCATAGAAAGCAAGGAACCCCAAGTATGAAGAATCAAATGTTGTTTATGATAAGATAAAGAAGCGTTATCTTGTATTGGCCCTCTCCTTCAGATTCTTTGGGAATCTAAATTATAGATTGTAGTGCTTCAAGGCACTTCATCGGATAGATGGGTGCACTCTCTAATTTGGTAGAGATGGAAACAATCCTGGGATTATACTTGGAGTCGATGCCACCTATCCCAGAAAGGGTGTAGGGAATGTTAACTCTCAATTGAATAAAGGTAACTCGATTCATTTACAGAATCTCTTTTATGTAATCGCAAGAAGAACCTGGTGTCCATCTCGGAAATGGAAGTCAAAGGTTTCAGGGTGGCATTCATCGATGGAAAGGTACGTGTTAAAAAAATATAATTTTCAAAGATGCTTTTTCTCATGGGTTCAAGGTTGGCAATTTGTATCAAGTTGCAGAGGTCCATTGGGGATCATGTCAATTGACATATCGCATCTAAATCGGAGGTCTACCTGTGGGGCCCTACCTAATGTGAGTCCAAAGGTGATAGGGGATGTCAAATTCAGGTAAGCATGAAGGTAACTGTTTGAGATGTAATCGAGGAAAAATTCTATAGGGGACTTGTTGTCGCGCAAAATGACACGACAACGCTCAGACCGGGGGCTGTCACTGTGATCCCCGATCCCTCCGTTTAAGCCTGTCTCCCGCGGCTAAGGGGGGTAGACCCTGTAAGAAGATGACGACCAACTGCCGACCAGTTGGTTGGGAGACACGAGACACGACTTAAGATAAGCACTAAAGAAAGATTTGATCAGTTAACAGACCAGTGCCTAGATGATTACTCAAAAGTATAACAACGATCATTTAATATCAGATATCAATTTCGCGTCTCGACTTGAAAAGCTCAGATCTCAGCATGAAAGATAAGGCATGAAAATTACTGAGATCCGGCAAAAATTATTTTTCCACGATGACAAAATTTTAACAATTAACAATTAATCTAAGGTCCCAAAAAAGAACTTTTATTTGTTTTATTTTTATTTTATATAAAACAAATTTTAGTCCTTAAAAAATAAAAATAATTCAAACCCTACTTTTTTTTCTTTTTTTTTAATTTTTTATTCTAAATGAAAATAAAAAAATTTATCAAATTAAACACAAAATTTTTAAAACTAAAGCTAAATTTAATCCTAATTAAAACCCTAACTAAACCCTTTTTTTTTTTATTTTTAAACTAATAAAAATTTAATTTAAATCTTTTCAAATCCTAAAATCTAACCTAAAACAAACTATATTAACACTAAACTAAAAAAATTAAATTAAATTAAAACTATGATATCAAACCTAAAACAAAAAAAAATTTTGAAACCTAAACGAGCTTCTTTTATGATTCTTTTTAAGGCAAAATTTAAATCTAAAAAAAAGGAAAGAAAATTTTAAATCTAAATCAAAACATGATGCATATAACGCCCCTAAAAAAAAATAAAAAAATAAAATCTAAAACTATGTAACTAATTCTGAACGAAAAAAAAGGGAAACTGATTCACGCTATATTATACCTGACTCACGCTATGAAAATCCCGAACGCATGCCCAGACTATACCCGAGCGAGGAGGGAATGGCCGATTTCACCTGCACTTGCCGCAATGTCGATTTGAAGGTCTGCTACAGGAAGACGGAAGAATTGTGGGGAGATGAGAGCTCGATCCCCGCAATGCACAGGTGATCCAGATCCGTTAATTTTTTTGATGAATGCACAGCTGAGGATATCGCACAGGTTAATGGAGCTGTCACAAGTTTGAAATGTATACGTATTGAACCCAAAATGATTTGAAATGTGATCAAAAAAATCGATTTCAGTGTTTGTTTTCTTTGCTGCTTGCAGGTGCAGTTTCAGGATGGCAGACAGAGGAACAGTGGATCGAGTCGGGACGCTCAGTGACCAGGCAGATTGATTTTCGGCCGGAGGAGAATTTCAATGGTTTTGACTTGGAGATTTCCAACAGCGTGAGAGGGCACAGGCTGAGGGGGGCGACGGCAGCGTGAGAACGTCTTTTTTCTTATGCTTATTTGACACTAGACCTGGCGTCCTCCTTGATATACAACGCATTTACCATACACTGCCACTGGAAAATCGATCCTGGCTTTAAACTCACCGTATGCCATAGGAAATGACGGACTGGTTCTGCGTTAATACTGTTTGAGTGCAATTGTCGATGCCGAAATATATGTTGAAGAAACAGCAGCAGCATGGACGTGGAGGATGTGGGTGTAATGGAGGCAAACGGAAACCTTAACCCACGTGATCTCTGACCTTGCTATAAGGCATGCCCACAGGAGCCATGTATGGCAAAGAGCGAAAATGCAAGAGGGACGGGATAGTGGAGCGATAAGGAGAGACCGCGTAGTTGCAGATGGCTATAGGGCACAAGAAAAACACGTTATCGTTGAATCCAAAGATCAGATTTCATTTGCGTAGCAGATTGCTGTGTGCAGAGAATAATTTGTCTGGACGGCTTCAACTTCTGTGGGTGAAACCTCCAAACCTGTGACCAGAGAACAATGAGACAGGAAACCAGAACCAGAACCTGGAAACAAATAAGTAAAACCCTACGAACTGATCTAAAATTTAAGCTCTGAAACAGCCAGATTTAACAATTATTCCCAATAATATTCTCAATATATCAAAAAAAATTTGAACTTTGCTGTGAACACAAAAATAGTCTCTCAATGTAAAACACGAAATAAAATTTAAAAGATTAACCCAAGGCACAATCAGCTAGGCTCTGCACAGAAAAGCCTGAGGGAGTTGGCTGGTTCAACTCAGAACTTCCCCAGACGCCCACAAATACCCTTCACCTAAATGATTTCCTGCACACTTTAAGCAATCATCAGCAAAGAGGGCAAGAAATGCTGCCAAATTTCAAGAAATAATGGAGATAACTGCCATTATTCCAGAAACCCTACAACATTCAAACCCTAGCACGTGAGCAAGGTACCTGTACTCACAATACTCTGAAAACCATCAATTATTAACAGCTGAAAATTTAAATATGCAGAAAAACAAAAATCTCACAGCAATTCCAGAGAGCAACACCAGCCAATTTTGAACCCCAAAGTCTTTTTATTAACCAGAAAAAATCAGATTACAAGAGAGCTTTTCTCAGTAGAAACTCACAGATCAGATGATCTGAAATGACCTCCTAAAACCCTATATAAAGGAAATGATCCCAACGGCTAGTTCGACTGATCCATGTTGAAATGATCTCGACCGTTGATGAGGATCAAGACATCTCTTGATCCCATCCGTCGATTTAAAATCTATTATTTTATTATTTTTAAAATTATTTTAACTTTTATTATTTTTTTTTATTATATTTTATTTTATTATTTTATTTATTTTTTTTTTTAATTATTTTATTTTTTTTTTTTTTTTTATTTTTTTTTATTTTTTATTTTTATTTTTATTATTATTTTTATTCATTTTTTAATTTCTTAATTCATTTTAAACTGGATCATCGAACTAAGACCTTGGAAACATCACCTAGGACCTAGGACTTAGGACTAATGAGGGGATTTAAACATTTTTCGACCCTCAGGACACATTACATCATGAATTTAACAGTTGACATCTCAAGGGAGAAAAACCCTTTAACATAGACCCTCACAAAACACCCATGTTCTGCGACATGACTATAATCTAGCAGGCTAACACACTAAGATTTTCTAAAATTCCACTGACAACATCTATCCCGGCTTTGGGGTCAGGTTTGAAGGAAAACTCTGCCGATCCGTGGATCGGTGAGACGAAAAACCTTCCGGGACATAGATTATCATAGGAACGTTAGATCCACCTAGGCAATTGACTCACATCTGCTAGGATTATTTACAATTAATACATGCAGACTGGGTTTACGATCAGATGGATCAAGCTGCTGATGACTGCAGGATGGCACGTATACGCTGATCAGGTGCTGCCCCTTTTTGCGAAGAAACAGGGGGGGGTACTGCATGGGTAGTTGACCGGTAGAGGTCAACATCTGGCTCTACTTGGGGACACGTTGCTGCTTGCAGGAATGTGAGAATCCAGAATCTGCACCCATACAACACACAGATAAAAATAAGTAGCATCCATCCAAAAATCATCATATCATTAAGCACAGGAAAGATAAAAGCTCTTCATTTATTGACTAACTAATTAACATGAAAGTAAATCTAATCCTATAGACAAAAATAAAATGCTGAAAAGACAAGGATCAGGGATAGAAATACAATACAGAAGATGCCCCATGGCATCAGATATCATCTCTGAAGAACAGCTTGAGCATTTGGCCGTTCGCTGGTAGATCAAGTGGTTCGCCATCCAATCTGCTCAAGTGGAATGAATTTGGTCCAGCTATGTCTCGAATGATGTAGGGCCCAAGCCATAAACTGTCGAACTTGTTGTGCTTCCCTGGTTTTTCATTTTTGCGGTCCCAAAGTAAAACCATGTCTCCAACCTGCAAAGATCTAGATCGAGAGCATTTATCAAAGCTTTTCTTTATATTAGATTGATTTTTACATATAGCCTCAAAAGCTGTCCGACGAGCTTCATCTAATTCCACAATCTGATCTATCCTATTCTGAACAACATCTTTATTAGTGGAAAATTTTTGGAGAAGCTGATAAGCCGGCAATTTTAGGTGCACAGGTAAAGTAACGTCCAAACCATAAACTAATTCAAAGGGAGATTTACCAGTAGATTTCTTCTTAGTAATTCTATCTGCCCATAAAGCATACTTGATTTTGCTGTCCCAAGATTTCTTGTTATCTCCTACTATCTTCTTGATAATGGTTATAAGATTTTTGTTA
>APFE030761471.1:54683-65864 GCA_000404065.3 Pinus taeda | reverse complement strand
TTAATAGCTTAAAACAAAAAGTGAGCCATTTATGTTGACAATCTTGCACAAACATTTGTTTCGAAATATGTAAAAAAATTAAATTTTACAGTGTTTTTAAATATGTAAAAAATAACATTTTTAACTTCCCATAAATAAAAATAAAATTGTCTAAATTTTAAATATTAATATTTTAAAATAAAAAATAAATAATATTTTAAAAAGCAATATTTTCAATATTATAATAAAAACATGAAAAAAATATATATAACTTAATTTATCAAATAAAATTAGGAAATTTAGTGTGAACTATATTTCAATAATTAATGTAAAGTGAAAACCAATTTTATAATCAATAAATACAAAACTTAAATTATTAAAACTTCCTAATAATTAAAAATAAAAAATAATTTTAAATTTTAAAATTAAACATTAATACTAAATTCTTGGTAAAATAATATATTATATAAATTAATTTTTCTAATTATTATAACTTATCTTTTTACCAATTATTTTAAAAATGAAAGTTATTTTTAAATTTGTGTGTTCAATATTATTAAGTAAAAAACTAATTAATAGTTGTGAACACAAAGTAATCCATTTATATAAAGGATAGTGCATCAATATGAATTCTAAATATATAAAAAATAAATATTTTACAATTCAAAAAAAATATTGAAAATGTGTTTAAAAGTTTGTCCACATTTAGATTTAAAATATAAAATATGTCACTTTTTAGCATTTTGTAAAAAAAAAAAAAAAAAAAACATTGTAAATTTAAAATAAAAATTCAACACTCCACTCAGTTGGTCCAAAAATATTAAAACAGTAATTCTAAGAAATCATAAAATCTCACTATCTGAAAAATGTACAAACCAAATCAAGTCCCAACAATAAATAAATGAAAATATATATAAAATATATATTTTTCATTATTATAACATTTATCTTTTTAAAATTTTATTTAAAAAATTAAAGTAATACATGTTTTGAAGCTTGTGTTGTTTCAATATTATTATAATAAAAAGCTAATCAATAATTGTGAATGAAAATTAATCCATTTAGGTAGAGGAAATTACACCAACATGCATTTCTAAATACCTAAAAATAAATATTTTGCAACTCTTAAAAATTATAAAAACATGCTTAAAAAATACAAAATGTGTCTCTTCATTATTTGGCATTTTGTAAAAAATATGTTAAAAATACTTTCCCATTGTAAGATTTAAAATACAATGAGAATTTTGTTTGCTTGAAACTTTGTCTAAAATGCTCTCACAAAAATTTTCCAACAATCACAACACTCACTCTTTCCACAACACACATAATTACCACTATCTGGGTATATAGGGAGTTGCTTGGGCTAATTGTTGTTGTTAGCGTTGCACATGTAGCTTTCATCAAAATTGTAAAAGGTTTTAGCCTCTGCTACAGGAAATGCAAATAATAAAAAGCAACGATTATTTGAAATATAAAAATAAGTAATTATTGAAATTAGAAAGAAGATTACAAAGCACTCAAAGAAATGGTTGTACCATATGGTAGTAACATCAATAAACCTAGTGTAGTCAGCCCCATAAACATTTTCAGGTTTGGTTGTACCATATGGTAGCAAGATCAATAAAACTAGTGTAGGTTGTACCATATGGTAACAAGATCAATAAAACTAGTGTAGTCAACCCTATAAACATTTTCAAGTTCCTAGTTCATTCTCCCTATTAATAATGAGTTTAAATGGATTGAAAATATGATTAAGTGTTGTGTTTACTCTTCTTTATAAATATGTTAATTTTGCATATTGAAAGACTATTTAAAATCTATCTTTTACACCTTAAATGACATATGAAAATATCATTGTAAATAAAGAAAGTGATAAAATATTATAGTAAATATTATGATAAAATAATTTATAAATAAATAAAATTAATGTAATAGCTCTATAAAGCATGAAAATGTGAAATGACATCAAAATTGACATTTATTTTTAACTAGTCACTATTTATATCTTGAAAGTTATAACAACCTTGTATTTTAAAGATTTGGATGATCTTAGAGATTTAGAAGAGTAAACGACCCTCTCCAAAATAGATATGTTAATATATGAACATCATACTAACAAAAAAATGTGTGTTATAGTGATATATGTTTAATATTCAAAAAGAAATAAATTGGAATTTTAGAGACTCTCTAAAACATTGGTAATATCTTTTTTTGGAAAACCATGAAAATATTAAAACAAACCAATGTAGATGGAATCCAATGATAGTTGATATTGAATTGAATTTAATCTTATTTTATTGCAATCTTCAAGGGCATCGAGGTTGTTGCCTACAATTATTCTATTTAGATCCATGGTAAATTGGGTAACCCTAACGGTCTCATCATGACTAACCTCCACTGTGATTCTTGTAAGCTCAGTCATGTTTGCCCGTAGATACCCTGTACACAGTTGGAAAGCCAACATATAGAGGTTGTGATGGGAATTTGTGTCATAGAGCTTGCGGACCAGATCTGAGGATCGAATCTAATTAGTGCCAGATTCCTCACCATGGATAAATGGAATACATGCATAAATTAAAGCAACGACAAAAATAGTGGAACATGTTACAACTAGAAGGGCTTTCTTCCTTCTATATTTCTTTGCCTTGTGGCTTAATGCGGGAGGTGAAGGAACAATCTTCTCTTATCCTTTATAAGCATTCATCTCACTGTCGATATCCAGACACAGATTGGACTCGAATTTCTCAGGTTCTTGGTTCTGCTTTGTACCTTTAAAAGATGAAATTTAAAGAAATGTATGAAGAGAGACGCGTTGTGAAAGTCAAATTGGAATAGTGGGTTGGTGGACATAACAATCCTTTAGTGCAAGGAAACAGAAAGCGCGATCAAAGGTGTGTTATGAAAAGCATATGAGCTCATATCAGTAGCAATAATGTCACTGCATCAATAATCTTTTCTAATATATCCCACATCTAATAGAAATGCAAACAAGGTTCAATACTTTTTACTCCAAAATGCAATTGTTCCTATTTTTATCCATTGGTTTTTCGGTCTTGCTCTATTTTGAAAACTCGAGTAATGGATTGGAGCATGGCGCGTAGGTGTCAAATCCATCAGGTGCCAAATGTATGATTACACAATAAGAGTGAATGTTTTGCATGGTTGTAAGGGACTTGCATATCCCTATGATGTTGATATACTCTTGAATAACAGAATCACTTACATGCATAGGTTTATTGTTTGACATGACCAACTAATTGTGGTTATGTTTGATTTTCCATTGTATGATATGTGTGAATACCTTGAAAAATTGTTGTGTAAGGTTTGTGGTTAGTATTGTGTGTAATTGTTTAAAGAATACCGAATAAATTGTTGTGGTGTGTGTAAATCTATGGGTTGTATGATATAATGGAAAAAGGAGCATTTGAGTCTTAGAACTAATGAGATTTGTTGTTAAAGTGTTGAATATGGCATTTCAAAAGACTATATGAACCTTGTTGTGTATGATGAGTCATTACATTTCTTTTCAATTGCAGTCTAATATCGAGATCTCGCATCGCATATGCCAAGAATAGTTATACAAGGTCGATGAAGTCCTAGAGACTTTAGATCCAGGTTCATAAAGAATGACCTTGTAATTTGTTTGAATGAGCCTTGATAATTGTTAAACTAAGAACTACAAAGTTTTAAAGGCACTGAGTTAGAAAAGCATTGGATGGGAATTCTCCCATCGTCTGCCGTAAAATATTCATGTTGTGTTGCGTCGAGGATTCCAAGAGTTATTTGTGAAATGGGGCATAGTTGACAGGCGCGAGATGGGAAGATGTCCGTCACTTGTTTCCAAAATTGTCATCACCTCGTGGAGGTGTGATGGTGGGTACTTGGGTGCATTTGCATTATTGACGGAGGGCATGACATAAATCCCTCTTCATCCTTAAACAAGAAAATCATTGTTGCATGAAGGTTTGGGACCCAGCAGGGCCCTTAACTTAACCTAAGGTGGTGTGTGCCATATGAGACACAAATGACATGTACTCATGACATGGCTAAGTTTCTAACATGACAACTGACCGTGTAACATGTGGCATGCAGATATGGCATTTCGATTGTTGAAGTGGCTAGATTTTGGGTGACATGTGGCAACTTTAGGGAATGTCACATGGTAGGATGATGTCACCCTAACATCGATGTGACATTGGTAGGGCACCAAAGAAATGGGTGACATGGAGGTTAGGATGATTTGTCACTTATATGACACATGGAAGTGGCTTGTGGTGCCACCTGGATTAGGGATTGCCACATAGTATTGATGTGGTGATACACATGGATGATAGCCACATCACCATGCAGCTCAGGATCACTCATCAGGAGCTCAAAATTTGCCAAAAGATCAAAGTGTCAGAATCTTGATAAGCTTAGCTTCAGATCGAAGAGCTCGTCATTTGAAATCCAATGGTGTGAACGACACTCAAATCCGAGTTCGTATGCAGAAGTTAGAGCAAGTCAAAATTCAGGTTTGACTTGTCTACGTGGCAAGATTGGGTGACATAACAAATGTCCCAGCGAATGGGGAAGCGCCAAGTGGCAGGTTTCCATTGTCCCCGCATATCGCATATCGGAGGTATTATAGAATTGGTCCCGGTGTAGACAGGGTTGCGATGCGATCGCAATTCCAAATCACTTAATGTTATGGTAATCGGCCCTGGAACAGTCAGGGTTGTGATACGATATCACATATCGCAATCGCACAGTTAAGTTGTGATTTGTGATAATCACATATCGCACTATTAACCTGCCAATATATATACTTTACCGAGGTTATCCACCGATTGCGATAAGCGATAAGTCCCCGATGCGATGCAACTTTAGATTCCAGCTTATAACCCCAATGGGTCCACTGCTAACACAGTGTATGGACTTTGATATCCATTGAGGGAAAGTGACAATTGCGATAGGAATGTCAGATGCAATATGATATATGTTGTGTTTCATAATCCTGACGAATCTGTGTATCGCAGAGTGCCTGTTGTTTGGGCTTGGGTTTTTCCGCCAATTGTGATATCTGACAGGGTACAAAACCTTTGCCTTTATCGCCGAAAAATCCACTCCGCATGTGACCACTCGGCCCTTAACTACGAGATAGGCTTGAAAGTTGGCGGGACAGTCGATTTCGGCGGAATTACCAGTTTTAACTGCTAATAATGAATTTAACTGGTAGTAAGCCAGATTTGGAGGAGAAGATTGTGGAAAGACTGACAAAATTCATAACTAAGGCAATTTTCGACCAAATGGGATGCAAAAAGAGGCTAGATAGCCATTTTTAGACATCCTGAACTGATGGGAATAGGTTTTAGGATGAAAGGAGCACTTCCGGATAGGATTTTTGCAAAGTGAAGCCTATGGGTGCTCTGGTCAGCCAGAGCGTTGATTCAGTTTATGGAGAAGTATGAAGGTGGAGATGCCCTTGTAGGGGTCTTCCAGCCTCCATGTGCTTTCTGCAGTAGCTATTACAACAGTGTTGTAGCTTTATTTCTTCTTTGCTCTATATGTGTATGGAGAAAGAGACTTGTTTAAGTACTTCAAGTGGATTGTAGTATTGTTTATGCTCTTGGAAGTTGGAGTATGGGGTCTTGATTTGAGATCCCTTAGATTGTTGATTGTTTCATGAATAACTGTAGGTTGTCATGTGTTTAGAGTAAGATTTCTTTGTAGAAGAATGTTTCCTTGAAGGGGAAACTAGCCACTATTTTTGTCAGCACACTTATGTACTCTTTATTACTGAAGAATTTTGAGCATAATGAGAAGGGGTCATGCCTTTAGAGATGATCCAAGGAGATTTAGCCCAAGAGGGGTGAACTCCTTTATCAATGGTTGGTGTATTACTAATTAATACATGCTTCCATTTAGTGTTTTGGTTTCATGTTTTAAGTTTTATTCATGAAACTAACTTAAGTGAAACACACATACAATTCATGTTTTTTACTTGCTATTTTGGAGTACAAACCTCAAGCACATTTTTATATTCTGAATGGGGAATTAGCACAACATTACTAATCTACTCCATCTCAGATCAAGTTGGTATCAGAGCTTTAGTTTTCTTTTTGCAAGGAGGAATTGATTTTTTTTTGCAAGTGAATGTGTATTGAAGCTCATTGAGGAGGAGGTTTTGGAAAGGAGAGCAATATTGTTACAACCTCTATCACCAAATTCTACCTCAAATTGCAGTAGAAGCTTCAAGCAAAGCATGTCTCAAGGAAGAGAGCCTGCAAGAATGTCAAAGGATGTGAAGGCATTTAGAAAGGCTTTCTTAGACATGGCAGAAATGGTGAAAATCCTCTATGAAGAGAGGAATACCAAATTGCAAGGTGAAAGCTCTAGACCTCCAAGAGGAGAATGTTCTCCAAGGGAAGAAGGTAATAAGAATGGTGATAAACCACCATATTCTCCACAATATTCCTATTTTTCTACAACTCTTATATAAGATGCTAGTGTAGAAAGTCCTTTAGAGAATATAGATTGACAAGTTTGTTCCTTTTTTCCACATGATGTGGAAGATGAGGTTCTATCAACACCCAAATTCAAGGAGCTCAAAGAAGAGAGCCAAAGAGTTGAAGAGGACACATCCAAAATCAAAAGGGAGTTTGAAAACATCTTGGTATGTCAATCAAAAGATGAGGAAAATGGTAAGAATTTACATGCTTCTTCCTTATGTGAAAGTGTTGACGTAAATTCATTTGCAGCCTTTGAAAAACATAGTAAAGGCATTGGATCCAAGCTCTTGACCAAGATGAGTTACAAGGGAGGAGGCCTTGGAATAAGCCCGCAAGGCATTAAAAATCAAATTGAGGCCAAGGAGAGGCCTAAATACAAAGTCTTAGGTTATGTTGCAAAAGAAGAATGGTCTTCTAGCGACAACTCATGGGTATCGTGTTCGTTTTGCCATAAGAAAGGACATGAGGAGAAAAGATGTTGGGAGTTGCATCCAGAATTGGTTCTCACTTGGTTCCTCAAGTGTAAGGAGGACTCAAAGTGAAAAGTGTCTCCAAATAGAGACGAAGATGTTGAAGAAGAAGGGAAGCTAAATTATTCTTTCCACATAAGTTCCTCACGCAAGCAATGTAAGCCAAAGGATAACAAATAGAGGTATATCCGTTTTGTTAATTCGAATGTTTTTCATAATGAAAAAGAACACACAAATTTAAATAATGTGTTGAGGAATATATTTCTATGTACCTTTTGCCTTTCAACTAACCATTGTGTAGATAAGTGCGATAAAAGGAAAGCATTCATCAAGAATATGGAGAGGAGCTCAAAACAACTTATGTACTCACTGTAATATCATTGTAGATTGGGTAGAGAAGTATTGGAAATTGTTTCTACAACTTCATCCTGGTAAGGGAAAGAAAATCATGCAAGCACCAAAAGAGGAAGCGACAAAAGAAAAAGTGGCACAATATGTGACCATTCCTGAAGCAGCTTCAGAAAAAGAGAAAGTTCAAATAGAGGGTTCATTTACCTGGTTGGGTAAGAAATGGGCGGACTATTTGGCTAGCTGAAGTTTGTAAATTTCTATTTTGCACTAGTTGCATATCCCCATAGTTGGGTAATTTGTAAAAGTCATGTTCATAAATAAATCACTTATATGCAACGATGTTTTCTTTAAGCATTACAATGCTAGTTTGGCTTGTTGATAGTCAATTTGAATGGAAAATTTGGGAGTCAAGTTTATTCCATTTTGTAAAATGCTTTCTCAAACCATCGATTTTAAAACTATTGTATGAGTAGTCACATCACATTTAGTATGTTCCAAATGTGTTTAGCACTCAAGTTATACAAGTATTCACTATGTGAGGCTTGTTTTGGTTCATTTGGAAAAGTATTTTTAGGATGTTATCCTCGATAAGGATTTTGCAGATGAGCACCTTGAAATTCTTCTGGGGAAGGATGTTGCTATGGATGGCCATAATGACATGGACAAGCCGAGAAGAACATCGAACTTGAATTCTTTAGTCAAGTTATATTTTAAGTTCAGCTTGAGAAAAATCCAAGACAAGTACAAGTCAGGGCACTTCAAACATCGATTGGATCATGTTTGGAAAAATGAAGGAAATTTTTGTACCTTAAAATGCTGAACAATTGAAAGTAAACTTTTGGAGACCAAAAGTTTTACAGTGGGGAAGAGTGATCAGGAGCTCAAAATTTGCCAAAATATCAATATTGATAAGCTTAGATTTAGATCGAAGAGCTCATCATTCTGAATCCAATGGTGTGAACGATACCCAAATCTAAGTTCGTATGCAGAAGTTAGAGCAAGTCAAAGTTAAGGTTTGACTTGTCCAGGTGGCAGGATTGGATGACATGGAAATGTCCCAACGACTGGGGAAGCGCTAAGTGGTAGGTTTCCATTGACCCCCCCATATCGCATGTCAGAGGTATTACAAAATCATCCCCCGACGCAGACAGGGTTGCGATGCGATCGCAATCGCAAATTGCTTAATATTATGGTAATCAGCCCGGAGCAGTTAGGGTTTATCGCATATCGCAATCGCATAGTCGGGTTGCGATTTGTGATAATTGCAATCACATATCACATCGTTAGCCCACTGATATGTATATGTTATCGAGGTTATCTGCCCATTGCGATGAGCGATAAGTCCTGGATGTCATGCGACTTTAGATTCCAGTTTATAACCCTGTCGGGTCTACTGCTATTGCAGTGTATGGACTTTGATATCCGCTAAGGAAAAGTGTCGATTGTGATATGATTGTTGGATGCGATATGATATATGTTGTGTTTTGTAATCTCGACAAATCTGTGTATCGCAGAGTGCCTGTTATTTGGGCTTGGGTTTTTTTGCTGATTGCGATACCCGACAAGGTGTGAAACTGTCACCTTTATGACCGGAAAAACCACTCTGCATGTGACCACTCAACCCTTAACTACGAGATAGGCTTTAAGTTGGCAGGACTGTCATTGTTATAGATCTTATATGAAAATATATGAAAATACAAATATACCCATGGAATAACAAGATCTGAATATAGAAATAGATAGAAATGCTTCTTTATTGATATCAAACCCTTAAGGTAGGGCAACACCATACATTCATTCCTTAAGGAAGGAGAACACTCCACAAGCCATATGCCTATTCATATAATATTCCTTGACATCTCTCAATGGGGAGTCTCTAGCCTCTATATAGGCCTCATACATACAATACCATGGGTCATTACCATGGTTCCCTCAATACCATCTATCTAATACCATGGGCTTATTACATTATTGCTAAGTACTTGTGGCCCCTTACATGATACGGGTTAACCACCTTATTTATTACTATGGCCCATCCCATTATTGCATTATTCCCTTGGGTACCTCTCTCTGTACCCCATATTATCTGCCCTAGGTATACTACAGTCCACCCCCCTTAACATATTTCGTCCCCGTAACATACGAAGAACACAAATAATAAGTTCTACTCAAAAGAGTAGTCCACTGGTACCATGCATGTGCAACCATCCAGGAGAAAGGTGAACCCTCGATCTAGCTGGTGCCTCACTCGCTTGAGATGGAAGTTGACCCAGGCGGCTCTTCTGTGTTGATGTGTAGTAGGTGGATCGTCGCTCCTCTCTATCTGTCATGCGGGGGTTGTTGTCCTTGTGGCTAATTCGTTGCCATTTTGTTGGTTGTTTTCTTGCGGGGTAATGTGGGTGGTGATATGTTAAAGTGTTAACCAATGGTGTATCTTTCTTTAATTCACCACCTAATGGAGCCTGATTGGTAGCTGGTACATGTTGTGGTCCCTGCTGTTGTTTCTTATCTTCCAATATGACTTCAACCATTGAGTCCTCATCTGATGTATTTGTACCTATAACAATTTCTGCTTCAGCCTCCTTGGAATCTACTTATTTTTCTTGTACCTGGTTTGATGTTTGCGTTTGATTGTCGACCATCAAAGGCTCATCATCTGATGTGTAAGTGTCATTAGAGCTTTGTGCTTCTACCTCCATAGTCTCTGCATGGGTCTTAATAGAAATATCCTGCAATGTTATTTTCTTCTTTTTGTCCCAGAGTTTCATGAATTTCTTCTGCACATTAATATTGACAGTACCCACAGATCCCATCCAAGTATATCCCAAAACAACATCCATGTTATCCATATCTGAAATATAAAAATCACAATGCAACACCTACTTATCCATAGAAAGCTTCAAATCCTTATAAACTTGAACATCCTCATCATCAACTTATGTGTTTTCAATGTGTTTTTTTGGAACTTGCAATTTTTTTGCCAAATTAACATTGATAAAATTATGCTTGCAGATAGGATTTATAGACATAATGATCTTCTCCTTCTGAATACATCCTTGAACCTGCAATAAGGAGATACCAGCAGAAAATAACCCTTTAGGTTTCTTGGTTTCCTTCTTTCTTGTAAAATCTTTGCTAGGTTGTGTGCATGTCTGTCTGAGCTTAGTAAGAGGACCCAAAAAATTAGATTTAGGGTCAAAGCGGTCACAAATGGATTTTGCAAACATCTGCCAAGTAATTGTCCTTGGATAGCACTTTTGATGACACTGCCACCATTGCCATCTTTCTTGGTCCAAGTAAATGGCTGCCACACTTAGTTTATTTCTTATAGCTCTGATACCACTTGTTATAGATCTTATATGAAAATACAAATATACCCATGAAATAACAATATCTAAATATAGAAATAGATATAAATGCTTCTTTATTGATATCAAACCCTTAAGGTAGGGCAACACCATACATTCACTCCTTAAGGAAGGAGAACACTCCACAAGCCATATGTCTGTTCATACAATATTCCTTGACATCTCTCAATGGGGAGTCTCTATCCTCTATATAGGTCTCATACATAAAATATCATGGATCATTACCATGGTTCCCTCAATACCATCTATCTAATACCATGGGCTTATTACATTATTGCTAATTATTTGTGGTCCCTTACATGATACGAGTTAACCACCTTATTTATTACTATGGCCCATCCCATTATTACATTATTCCCTTGGGTACCTCCCTCTGTACCCCATATTATCCGCCCTAGGTATACTACATGGAAAATTTTAGGGGCGAATGTTCGTCCTTTGGCGAAAATTAAGAGGTTTTAAATTTTTAGTGGGCGAATATTTTGTATCATAGTACATTTTTACAAATCACCTCAAATAGCC
>APFE030761471.1:30614-50064 GCA_000404065.3 Pinus taeda | reverse complement strand
AAACAAGTTCCATGTCGTGAAAATGTGAAAAAAAAACAGTGATATTGCCACCATGTGGCTCTTGTCATATATGGCTTTATACTTTTTCAAAAAATTCTCTAAGAGTTCACAATGCTAAGATTCACTAGGACTTTACAAAGTTTTATTATTTAGTGAAAGACTCACCAAGATCTTACAAGATTTTATAATTGACTAAAATATTCGCGATGCCTAGTGAGAGATTCGCCAAAAAATTATATATACATATTATATTATTGATAAAATCGCCTTCCATTTTTCCTATATACCATGGAGTTTCACCCATTTATTATACATATAAATTTAGGGGGGGCTTTTAAAATTTTCCCTAGTATACTACAATCGATTTTGGTGGAACTTCCAATTTTAACGACGGATAATGATTTTAGCTGGTAGTAAGCCAGATTTGGAGGAGAAAATTTGGAAAGGCTGACAAAAGTCATAACTAAGGCAATTTTCGACCAAATGGGATGCAAAAAGAGGCTAGATAGCCTTTTTTGGACATTCTGAACTGACGAGAATAGGTTTCTAGATCAAAGGAGCACTTTTGGATAAGATTTTTGCAAAGTGAAGCCTATGGGTGCTCTGGTCAACCAAAGTGTTGATTTAGTTTATGGAGGAGTATGAAGGTGGAGATGACCTTGCAAGGGTCTTCCAGCCTCCATGTGCTTTCCTCAGTAGTTATTACAACACTGTTGTAGATTTATTTCTTCTTTTCTCTATATGTGTATGGAGAAAGAGACTTGTTTAAGTCCTTCAAGTGGATTGTAGTACTGTTTATGCTCTTGGAAGTTGGAGTATGGGGTCTTGATTTGAGATCCCTTAGCTTGCTGATTATTTCATGACTAATTGTAGGTTGTCATGTGTTTAGAGTGAGAGTTATTTGCAGAAGAATGTTTCATTGAAGGGGAAACTAACCACTCTTTTTGTCAACACACTTATGTACTCTTCATTACTAAAGAATTTCAAGCATAATGAGAAGGGGTCATGCCTTTAGAGTTGATCCAAGGAGATGTAGCCCAGGAGGGGTGAGCTCTTTTATCAATGGCTAGTGTATTATTGATTGATACATGCTTCCATGCAGTGTTTTGGTTTCATGTTTTAAGTTTTATTCATGAAACTAACTTAAGTGAAACACACATAAAATTCATGTTTTTTACTTTCTATTTTGGAGTACAAACCTCAAGCACATTTTTATATTCTAAATGGGGAATTAGCACAACATTACTAATCTACTCCATCTCATATCAATCGTAGGGGAAATTTGTGGTGCCATTTTATGGCAGGCCGTAGAGTTAACAAAATATGTGGGTGGGCGGAAGGCATGCACAATGAATGTTGGGTTAATTTAATGTAACACCTCCCATTCATATAGGATTAGGCCAAGGGGGTGGGGGGGAGCATTACACCATCTTGCAAGTATCCTTTTCAAACACTAGTTTACCCCTGCATTGCTCGTTTTGCTTACATAAATCAAATTTTTGGCCAATTTAGGGATGTTCAAAACAACAAGGAGTTTTCTAATCCTTCCGTTCGTGATCTTAAACTTGACTTTTCCTCGTCCTAGTATTCTAGTTGTTGAGTCATCTCTTAGGAAAACATCATTGCCATCATATATTTCATACTTATAAAACAACTCCTTATGAGGATTCATACGAAAGGATGCACTTGAGTCAACCAACCATGCCTTGTGATCTACATGTGTATTTGAAGAAGCCAAGTGAATATCCACCTCCTTCATTTGAGGAGGTTTGTGTTTCTACAGAAGGACCATCTTCAGATCCCTTCCTTTTCTCAGAAATTTTAGATCTACATGCTTTCTTGTAATTCCCTTCTTTTCCACATCTCCAATATACCTTAATGAATTTTCCTGTGGCTTTAGATCTTCCCATAGGTTTATATCTCCCATTGAAGGACTTGTTTTTATTTCTATTCCGAGAGCATCCTCTTACAAACAAGGCATCTATGTTCTGACTTTCCATGTTTTTTTGTCTCATCTCATCTGATAATAGGGATGGGACTATTTCATCAAAACTTAAGGTAGTTGCATTACTACCTATGTTAATAACTAGACTATCCCACGAATTTGGTAAAGAACACAACAAACTAATACAGTCATCTTCATATGAACTCTTAATATCAACAGATAATAGTTGACTTACCACAATATTGAAGGCATTCAAATGCTCTGTCACCAAGTCTTCGTCCTTCATCCTCAGGTTACATAGTTTTTTCCACAAGAAAAATTTGTTCACCGAGGAATTAGATTGATACAAAGCCCCTAACTTGTTCCACAGATACTTTGTTGTATATTCCCTTGAAACATTCATTAATATTGAATCTGAGATACATAATCGTGTTGTGGTCTTTGCCATTGAATCCAACTTGGTAATGTCTTATGTTGACATCCTCGTTAGTGTAGAACCCATATCCACAGTGATCCACTAATTTGTGTCCACCAACAAATCTTCCATCTTGAGCTTCCATAGCTTAAAAATCATCCCATTTAATTTCTCAATCTTTATCTTTGAAATTCTCGCCATTTCCTTTCACCATAAGAATCACTTCCATAGATAGCCCACAATGACAGGGTCTACCATAACCTCGAGTCAAACCCCTTAGCTACAAAGGCGTTCCCTTGAAGCCAAAATTGCTCTGGTACCAAATGCAGGTTTTAACCCTATAGAATTGATTGTTGCAAATGTATTCTTAATTAAACCATAATAGATGTAATAGAAAACACGCGCATTAACATAGAGGCTTTATACTAGAAACCAAAAGCCAAGAAAAGTAGGAACATTTTTTCAATATATTATTTTATATAGTATTATATTACAATATATATCCTGCAACATTCATAAACTGCAAATCCATTTATCATGGATTATAATACAACCATAGTTCCTTAACCAACACTACATAACCATGGCCAAAACCACCATGCACCAACAAACCACTAAACGTGAAAATTGTGTGCCAAAAATCACCAAAAAATGGATGCAAAAATGCCCAATTTTTCTTTTTCGAGGGCACTACCCCTTTCAACCCCCCGTTGTGTCTAACATAACATACAACACGTGACAATAGCCATACAAAGAATATATCACATATCCAAAAATAAACTCTATGATAATCATTAATAGAAATATTTGTAAATATAGAAAATATATATCAAGTTTCCAAGTCCATCCTATGAATCCAAATTCAATGCTTTCTTTAAAAGAAAACCAAAAAAAAAAACAAAACAATCTTGGTTTAATGCCATCATATTTTGTTTGTCGTAGTCCAATGAGACCACAATTTTGCTTGGAAAATAATGGAAATTCTGACAATATTTTGAGAAAATCCAGCATAATTTTTTGGAAATCCCAATTACCGCTATCAAGCTTCAAGATTTTGGGTGTCCCTGGGGTTCTTGATGGTGTTAAATCGATTTCCACCATAAAAAAAAATGATTCAAATATTCAAAAAATTAGATTTCTTGAAAAACATTCTTCGGATTCTTGCAAGAATTTGATTGTTCGGGCGAAATTGTGGCATCCGTAGACAGTGGCATTTTGTTTTGTTGTTGTTTTGGCAAATGATAATAATAATTCATATTTCTCACACCTACCGAATTAAAAACTAATTAAATTACAAATTGCATTGATATTATAATAGATAAATACAGGGGGTGAATCTCTCATCATGTTATTTTATTTTTTCTACCATAAAATATATTTAAATTATGTCTTTTAATGATTATAAAGAAGCCAAATTTCTCCTAATTAATTCTTTTAGAAATATACATGTTATAACTTGAAGGCTAGCTCATGCTAAGCCTTTGGACCATCTGTCCATTACATTTTTTGCAAGAAATTGCTCATACTTTTGTCCAGTGATTAATTAAAACTGAATCCGTATATATATATTCCCTTTACATTCATGTCATGGTATTTCTATCTATCGACTATTAGTGTAATGATTTGATAATTATTGGCACATGGTACAAATGAGCTATTTTGAATACTTTGTACCTTCACCATTGACATGGTGTCATTTTCAATGTCACACCCAAGAAGAAATATGGAGGTAATTAACACTCAAATGTATATGGTGAAGAAATTTGAAAGTCTAACATGGTGCCATCTAAGTGCCACATACCCTTAAAGATAGGGTGTCCAAGCACTCAATCATCCCCCTCTATCCCTTTTAAATGTCTTTGTTGTCATAATTACATTCACGCTTTGCGCATAGTGTGGGAAATTAAAGCAACAAACTGAATCCTCTCAAGGAGAAGGAAATTGTGGACTTCAACCATCTCGAAAAAATCATATAGAGAGTAGTAGACCCCAAGGACCTATTGATCAATTAATGAATTTGGAATCTTAAGCAAGAAGTAAGGGATTCTTCATCTATCCTTTTTGAATCACATAATGCTCACTCTCTTCCATCTCTAGTTCCTTCATATTTGAAGAAATTCCTTATTAGAATCAATGTTGATCCTCTTAGTTGTATTACAAAATTTTGTAATTCCTAATCAAACTTTGATCTCAACCTATCTAAGTCTACAAGTGGACTTATACATTGCAAAACTGTAAGCCTAATTTACGAGTTAACCAAGCCATTAGCTCCTTTTTTGGAAAGATTCATAGACCTTGATTGTGATTCTTGCAAACTTACCTTGATATGCTTTCAAGCTTCCTTTATGATATTCTTAAAAACCTTAATCATAAATGCCTTGAAAATGCAGTCCTTCATTGCAAATATCCATCCAAATCACAAACTTGGAATGCAAAGCATTATGAGGATCAAATCATCATCATCACCACCAACAATTTGAATTCTCATTTACAAACCTACTCTTATTATATGTTAATCAAGAGAGAGAGAGAGACGGAGACAGAGACAGAGAAGTCAAGAGGAAAGAGGAATATACAACAATAGAAGTTATCTTAATGGGAGAGTAATCTTTAAATATTTGTTGCATAAGACTTTGGCTTAATTAAAACCCTTCATAAAAATGGACACATATATCATTTATGTTTTTTAAAAACTATTGTAAAGAAATTAATATTGTTACCACAACATATAGCACTTTATCACAAAGCCTCACTAAGAACCCTAGATTAAGATAAACAATGAGATCAATCACCACTGTCAAATTAGCAATTGTTCCCCTTCTATTTTGTGGTCAAATGTTATCCCCGCAAGGGAGGCCTCCACAGTAGATCTTAGGGGTTAGATAGCCTAAGTGTTCCGAAGCTAAATACCCCCTAAGGGTTCTACTAGTAAAATCACCCAAGGATAATATTTATTAAGGTTGTAGGTGATATGAGATGTAATTCTAAGATAACAAGTTTTAAGGACCATATGACTAAACCCAGACAAATTCACAAGTCCTCAAGAGGATCACGTAGGTTCCCAAACACATGTTGCCTTTAAATTATTAGTTGTTGTTATAAACTAGGGTTTTTAGCAACACAATTACAACATGCAAAATTTATAAAAAACAATAGAAAAAAAGCCTAAAATTGATAATAAACAAGTTGAAACAAAAGGCCATTTAAAGAAAAAAATCGGAAAAAATGATAACATATTTCAATGGCCGAAAACAACTAAAACAACAATAAAACCCATAAATGTTAACCCCAATTAATGGTTAAAAATGCATGAAAAATGATCTATATGTTTTTCGCAAAGCTTAACCTAGGACTATAAATTCCAAGGTGATTGATGCTAGTAAATATGTATTTTGTTGTAATCTAACCCTAATTTAGCCTAGAAAAGATAAAAATAAAAATAATGGTTTAAAATTTTATGATTTTAAAAATATTGACACAACAACAAACTAGTGTCTTCCTCAATCAATGGGTTTTTGGAGTATAAGACAAGGTCTATGGAAGAGGATCGATGGGATGATTTGTGTTTGAGAGAGAAAAACTATAATGAGTTTTCTCTATTCCACAAAATCCTAGCAATTTTCAATCAAATTGGAGAAAATTCAAGGAAGATATACTAAGGTTCCTTGATGGAATCTTGATGATAACCTTGTAAGGAGATACTAGACCCACAAAAGGTTGAATACTCTACAATAAATAAAATATGAAAGAAGATACTTACAATAAATTTGCAGAAATCACCATTAATCATCCAAGATAAAATCAAATGCAACCACAATATCCTCCCAGGACAATTTTCCCATTTAATACTCCATAGCGATCAAGAGAAAAAATACATCTAGTGAATACATTCTCAAATGAGTGTATGGGTGTGTGTGACAATGGTCCAAGGCTAGAGCGTCTTCCCTATATTTATATGAGGGAAACAAAGTCTTTTTGGCCTTAAAATTGACTACAATCCTTAAAATTAATAAAATATATGATTACAAGTTAAGTACATCACAAACCAACCTCAAAAGATAGATGTCTCAATGAATAAACATAAAAACAAGCCACATTTAACCCACACTCATGAGCAAAAATACCTCCAAATGTGACATCATCCTCCAAAAGGTGTGTCTCTCTTCAAAATATGTCATGTATGACTAAATAAAGAGTTCCTCACTCAAAAGTCACATCTCCTCCTCAAAAGGTGTCCCATCATCAAGAAAAGGTCTCCTCAACAAGAAATCATCATTAAACAATGCCATGTCATGACTCCAAGCCACATGAAAGGGACTTCATGAAGCTAGGGCATGATATGATCATCTAAAGCAATGCACCATCCCATCCAGAGGGGTTTCAAGTCATCATCATCATCAAGTAATCCCATAGATAGAGCAACGCCCATCATGAAGGTGCAATTCTAACCTAAGGGTTTCTTATCATCTCTAGGATACATTTGCTCTCTAAGCAATTCCTTGGTTCACATGTGTAGGTTTTTAGGTCTTATAGGAAGAGGAGAGTGTCATCAGTTGTACTGGAAACATCTCGAGGTCAATTATCCTCTACATGCTGCCAACATCCTAGCTCTGGTGTTGAGTGAAGTCATCAAATATGGTTGGATGTCCTCTATCAAGTTATAGAGAAGCATCACACTAACCAGATAGTATCACAAATGTTTTTGAACCCATTGAATATCATTGAGATGTACAATTATCTCATTTCGATATTCCTGCTTTTCTTGAATGACTCCTCCTAGTATCGTAGATAGATGTCTTTCAGATTACTCACATTATTAGGATTTGGTCGTTTTCATTTTCCAATATAGAGTGATAGAGTGGAGGTATTGATTCCTACGGACCCTAGTATATATGGGATATAGAACCCAATCAACAACGTCCATATTAATCTCAAAGAAGAAAGTGGGTGTTCTTCTCATGAACCACCTAAGATTATAGAAACTAGATTTTGTCCTAAAGTTCCCGAGGGGGGGTAGCTGCATGGTAGAGGTAAGAAGTAGTTTGGGCTTGTGAATGGGTGTGAGGCCTTCCAAAAGGGCCATGGCCACCTAATCCACATATCGACTGCATTTATTTAGTAGGAATGATGATAATGAGGTGATTAAACCTAGTTAGAGAGACCTTGGGAGATTGAAGGAATTCTAGGGATTAGAAACCAAGGTGAGACCAACACACAACATGCAGAGTGGAGAACTTCAGGGACAAGGGGTGGTAAAATCGTTAGAGGAAATAAGAGATGAAAAGGAGTGGTATAAACATGAAAAGGTGCTAGGAGGTCCTTATTGGGCAAGAGGAGGGTTAGGCCACCTCTCCCCAGGATACCATGCTAAGCCTCCACCAAAAAATCCTAGACCAAACAAACCAGAGCAATATGACTGTAACTAAAAATCCATCTATAAGAAGTTAAAAGAAGAAGAAATACTAGGGTACTTTGGGGAGATGACCTCTCAAATACTTGGAAGAATTCTAGTATAGATCCTCCTGCCAACAAAAGCATGAACTAACTACATGTAACCCCACAAACACTTGGAAATTGTAGAGAGTCCAACCAGTGATATAGAGTGAATGGTGGCCAAACTAGGAGGGCTTGGACCTTCCACAACTATTAAACCACAAGTGTAGGCATTATGAAGGAAAAATCCCATAAGCATCCTGGTAACACAAGATTGGCACTAGATATATGCAACTCACCCCAACGATTCCATGAAGTTGAGGAGGTCTCAAAGGTTTTCGGATTAATGCTCTACATTGTCATTAATCGTTGGCATGTGTGATTGCATGGGAGTGGCTAGCCACACCATCCCCTTCTTTAATGATTCGGGTGACAACGGGGTGTTAGGTCTGCTCTCCTCCCTCCCTAGCACACATTTCAACACCCCCATTAGGGTAAAATTATATAATTATTATTATTATGATAAAATTATATATTTTAATATCTAAATACATATGTATGTATAAAGAATAATTTTCATGTATATTTACATTATTTATATATTAGTGTAATTATATAAATTAAATGGTGGATAAAAGTTCATAGGCATCAATACATGGTGGGCATCAAGACACTTACTTCGTGATTCATCTCACGTTGTTAAGATTAAAACAAATCATAAAAAGCCCATGGGGGCAACTCAATTGGTGATCACCTTATTATGAAGTATTGTGCGAACCATAAGATTTAGAGTTCCAAGTACTTACCTCGTGATTCATCTCACATTGTTAAGATTAAAACAAATCATAAAAAGCCCATGTGGGCAACTCAATTGGTGATCACCTTGTTATGAAGTATTGTGTGAACCATAAGATTTAGAGTTCAAATCCCCCGAGGGGAAAGCTAACAAAAAAAAGCACTCATGAGGTGTAAACCAGTTGGTTTGTGTGGGGTTCTGTCCTTGCCAGGTCATAGGTTCAAACCTCATGGGGAGGCATTGAGGATAGAAGCTACTTTGGGGGACTTAAACTATCCCAAGGAGCGTCTAAGCTCAACCAAGCCTTGCTCAATCCTAGTGATAAGCATCCCATAGTGGGTTGATCATTCTTCTTTCATCCAATAAATGGGCTAGCCCTGACCTAGGTTCAACCTAGTCACACACAAAATAAAGGTCATAAATTTATTTTCAAAGAAATGATTATGAGGTTTTTATTAAAAAGAAAGTTGGGGTTCGACCGAGAACTGTTACATTTCTTCAGGATTTATAGCATCATTTTTGGATTGAGCACAAAGACTCAATCCTATCTCACAAATAATTATCCCATGCTACAAAAATTTCAATCTCGTCCTAATGAATTTTTTTCCTAGAACACTCCCAAGATCAAAATGCATTTACATTCCATTTTCACAATTTGAATTCATTACCATCCAAGTTTACAATGCAGTAATTGGAAGATATCATCAATTTGAGATTGACTTCCAAGTTTTTGTTTAACTTTTCTTCTACCTCTCTGAGTTCCTTCTTATAGTATCTCCCCTATCCTCTTTTGGAACTTCCTGTCTCTTGACTGCTTTTTTCATCTCCCTAATTCATCATCATTCCTTTTCTTGCTTATCTAGTCAATACTTTACCGATGTCCTCCTCTGATTCCTTTGGTATTGTAGGCATGCTTCCCACTCGATATGAAATCGGTGAATATTAATTGTTGATTTGAGCCCTAGGTAGGGGTTGCTCTTTTGCCTTTGACTTTGATTCTTCTGCAAAAAAAAATCATGGGTTTTCTCCTTCTCTGCTTCTAGAGTTACTTCTTCTTCCTCCAGAACCTATTATTTTGCAGTGCTTCTGATTTGATTTCTTCTTGTGGATGTAGGATCTCTATTTCTGTTTCGTTGTTTGGATTGTTGATTTCCCCTTCTCCTATATTTGGGTCTGCGACTTCTTCATCTAGAGCCCTTTTCCTGCCACTTTCTTCATGAGTCTGCACCTCAAAATCGTTTTGCGAGGTCAAGGCATCGTTTCTGCTGAGTGTAGAGTAGCATTTGGTTGTGGATGTTTTCCCTTTATTCCCACCCTTCTTTTGTGTTTTCCATTATTCTTCTTGACTTCTTGTCAAATTTTCCTCTTTTCCTACATGTAACTTCTTACAATCTCTTGCAAAATGGTCATATTCACGGCAAAATCTGCATTTGAAGGGTAATTGTCCATAGTCAAGGATATGACACTGAGACCATTCACCTTGGGTGAGATTTGTTTTTTATGGCAACCCTTTCTCCAGATCTACTTCAACACAACTTTTTCCACATAGGAACTGAAGTCCTTTAGGTTCAACCCTATCCAAATATTTCCTCAACCCATTTTCGATTGCTTGCAAACAATGATCACTCTAGCACGAAAGTGGAAGCCGAGGAAGCTTGACCCAAATAAAGACTTCACTTGGAATGTCTTAATCTAGGTCAAAGTCCAATGACCATTTGTTCAAATATATACATGTGGCCTCAAAAAAATATGTTCCACTTTAAAAAAAATACATCTTTATCTCCTTGAAATTAAAACATGAAGGCAAAAAATTCATTCTCGCGTGGATACATTTCAATATTTCCTTTTATCAATGGTTCCAAATTTTTTCTAGCGATAACTCAATATATCTTGGGGACGACCACATTCTCGTGAACTTCCCCACCAAAGCCTTATCCGAAAATACCAAAGTAATTCTGTGAAACCCTGGTGGAAGAGCCACCAACGAGATTGGCTCTGCTTTCTTCCCAAATTTTGCTTACGCCTCCTTAGATCTGAGCTTTTTTGGAGAGAGAAGTTATGAGGGCCTAGAAGCTCACAACTTCATTCTACAAAGAGGAGATAAGTCCCTCCGGAGCAACCATCTAAAAAATAAATCTAGGGTTTCAACCTCTCGAACTTATTCCCATATTTCCTTAAACCTGGATCAATCATGTACAAGCCAGTGTCCGTAGTGTCCGCGGGTAGAGAGGAGCGATTCAAATTCAGAGACTTTAGCGAGCGATTTCTGTAAACTTGAGCCTCCACGAGTTCCAAGAAATGACGACTTTTGCGGTCATGGATCTGAATCTATTGCCACAATCGTAATCCTTAACGAACTCGTGCAACAAGATTTCTTCGGTTGCGAGTCTTTGCGTCGATTGGTTCCATAGAGGCAATGGTGACGTACAAACAATTGCACAGACCTGACCATGGAGCCCTCTCATCTATTCAATTTTCACTACCCACTAATTAAATCGCGTTACAAATGTCAGGGAAGTGCACATTCCAGCTAGCCCCATGAGGCGTGACAATGACATTGTATAAGTGGCCATAATGACATTGTGTTGAAGGTCATTTTTTATTCGATGATAATGACATTTTCATATAAATTGGCTGGAGATTTCAAAATATTCTAAAGATTTGATAAACTAAAATTTTTGTTTATTATTCGCACCCAAATAACACTATATTGAATATCATTTTCATATAAATTGATTAGAGATATCAAAATATTCTAGAAATCTAATGAACAACCACTAACACCCAACAGCCGAACAACCCAACCAAAACATCAAAGAAATCTCTACCAGAAACACAGTCAAGGTCCTTGAGGTTTAAAGCGCGTGTTCACCACCTGGGCTTATGCTGGTCATTAATGTCTGCTCGCGTTTACTACCTGTTTAGTGGCCTAATGTGGCCATTGGCAAGAGAACATGTGATCTGTTGCCAACTAAATTATGCTGCAAGCTTCCAGAAAGTCTACGTACACTGTAGATGGCCAAAGTCTTCTTGACATCAATTTTTTTGAGGAGGAGCGCAGACACATGTCGTCCAACGTCAACCGGGGCCCATCAAGAATAACTCCCACAGTTCATCAAACTAAAGCCATCCATAAATCGCTGGTTTGTGGTAACAAGAAAATCTTATTTTGGAGAGCTCACCGACCATAATTTCTATACTCCATCAAATTAGTCCCATTAATAAAGTGAATCTTCACACCAGAAAGTGATTCATGCTTGTAGGTGGTCCCATTAATAAAGTGAATCTTCACAAGCGGAAAGTGATTCATGCTTGTAGGTGGTATCGTTGACGGGAGGCTAGTAGTCCAGTTCAGTGAGGTGTTCCATAAGATAATTTTGATCTATATAATGTAATTGTATTTTTGGGGAGTGGAATTGGGAAAACATTTCATTTTGGAATGTGATGTTTTCAGAGATATAAGAGACAGTGACGGTAATAAGTTAACATTGGTTTCTTGGCATTGTATTTTCAAGTCAGGGACCATTAGAAGGTTGAGTCAGCTCATCATTAATTTGAATAATAAGAGGATTGAATTACAAAAGGATAATTTGAATAATAAGAGGATTGAATTACAAAAGGCAAAAAGTAGGGATACTAGTGGTCCCATAGACTATATCTAGTCTCGTGGACGTTAAAATTTCACTTCATTTCATTTCCAATATAGATGTAACTAAGGCTATTCGAAAGGGGGACGTGATAGAGTGAATGTAGAGAAATTTTAAATAGAAAAAGAATTGTCTGCGTTCATATTTGGAAATTGGAGCACCCCATTAATTTGTATTTTGATGGCCTCTAAGAAAAATGTATAGAGTATATAAGCTTGGTTTGTCGGGAGAGTGAGGATAGTGATCAAGCGGGTATGGCGATGATGGTGTGGGATTTTATTTTATTTTTTATTTTTTTTCTCTGAAAAAGTTGTTGGTATGGTGAGGGGGTTTTTCTAAAGAAGTGACATCCATCCCACATCCACACCTCTCCCCTAGTCATCTGATCTTTATGTGAAAGAATTGTTAAATGAAAAACAAAGTTTTGAGGTTTAAGAAGCTAAAGAGTAGGAAATAGATCATAAAATTCATACAATAACCATTGAAAACAAGGCTTTAGCAGAAAGCGATAAAGTTTTGAAAGAACAAGTGACATTGCTACAGGAAGCTCTTCTGATAGGGAAGACAGAATGACAACACATGGAGGTGGATGTGCAAAAATAAAGAAATATGTAGTGGAAAGTACAAAGGTAGTGAATACAAAACCATCCCACGATAAAGGGAAAGTTGTTGCCCAAATAGACAACCATGAAGAGAAAGCAAGAGAAGAAAGGAAAGGAGATTCCACAAAAGTTTCCAAAACTTGGGGTCAAGTTATAGCAATTATGCTAATAGGGAAGGAGAAACAAACATTCGGGTTGGCAACATGCTAGATAGAGAAAGCAAGGAAAACAAATTAGAGAAACAAACATAATTATTAAATGGGCGAAAGACTATAAGAAAAATGAATGTACTCTTGACCTTGCAAGGGACTTCTTAAAACACAAGTTGCTATGGCAAGGACAAATATGCCAAGCATGGAGGGTGGGTAAGTTTAACGGTGAAAGTGTCAGGCCCATAAAAGTCATCATGCCTAGCTTGCGTCATAAATATATCATTCTAAGCAAAAAGCATCTCTTGAGGGGTTCTCACTTTTTTCTAGAAGAAGATTTAATTGTAAGACAACATGAAGAAAGGAGGGAGGAAATGTCAAAGGTTAGGGCAACAAGAGATGAAGGCAAGAGAGCATGGATTTATAAAGACAAAGCTGTGATAACGCGATTTGGACCTCCTTTCAAAAAAGAGCTGCAAGATGGTAATAAAAAAGAGGCAACAAACTCTTCAAAAGGAAATTAGGAAGTAAGGTCAGTATGGGAAAGCAGAGACACAGACTCAACTGTGGGCCTTGCATGTCAAAATAAATAGAAATCAAGTCATACCTAGGTTTCCTTAAGATTAGTTTGATGGAACTACAGAGGTTACCCATGGAGACGAGGACCTGGGTTAGGGCCTATTGCGGAAGATAGAAACATAATTTGACTCATAGAAACACATGAACATGAAGGGTGCAAGACATCTTTGTTTGAAGGACACTAGAAGATGGCAGTGTGGAACAAGGCAATAGGGAATGGAAAAGGACACGGGTGTATCATGGAATTAGTGAGGGAAAAAGGAGGCCGTCTCATCCAGTTAGAAAAAGAAGACTCAAATAAACAATTCATTTGGTTTAAAATAGCATAAAATTGAAATCACACCAGAATTGCAACATGCTATTTTGCGCCGCAAATTTCAAAAATTTGCAAAAGTAGAGGTCTTGACTACAAAGATCCCTTTGTAACCTTAAAATCAAATATTTCAACATATTCTCATCTAGGGGAAGTCCTTATAGTAGGTGATTTCAATGTTAAGACTGCAAGTGAGCAAACTAGCATTCTTTGTTGTAAAGAAGACTATGACCCTATTTGGCTTACAAAAGAGAGTAATCATCCATGGGAAAGTATTTCAGAGGACAAGGGTTGCAATCTCTTTGGTGAACAATTGCTTACTCTATGTGGGGCCTTCGATTTAGTCATCTATAATGGTTTGACTAGATGGGCAAAGTCAGATAGTTTCACTTGCAATACTTACAATGGAGCAAGTGTAGTAGATTATGTAATTTGCTCACACGGTTTGTGTGAGAAAATGGAGGAAGTTTTATTGAAGATCATCTTTAGGACTTAAAATAAGATCACAAACCAATTTATTTAAGTTTCACTTGGACTGAAAAGAAGAAATTAGAGTCAAAAACTCAGTGTGTTCAATAAAATCTCCCAAAGGGTAGAATTATTTTGACTCTAGAAAATTGTAATACCTTCAAAATGACGCTAGAGAGGCTCTTTGAGAAGGAGAAAATCCCAATTCACGGCCTTCATAGTCACGAATTAACACATTTAATTTAAAGCACACTTGCAGAGTGCAAAAGAGAAAAAAATTAAGAAATCTGAAACAAATTGCTTTCCGGTTAATGCTTCGTTTGATGAGGAATGCAAAAAGGCAAGGAGAATGTGGAAAGAGTCAAACAAGGATAACATAGAACTCAAAACTTACAAACATATATTAAGAAAGAAAAATACCGATTTCATATTTTCAAGGAGGGAATAACTAATCTTCCTTGGGAAAAATAACCCCAAATTATTTTGGAAGGAGCTCCGACTGAGAAAGATGCAAATTGAAAATAATATTACAACTTCTAAATGGTTTAACTATGCAAGACAACTCTATGAGCAAGATCTCAAGGTTGACCCCCCTCGCCCCCCCCCCGGGTCAACATTGATATTGAACTCTTCATGGTGCAAGCACCTCTTTTCAAGAGTGGTGATGCCAATAATCCCTCCAATTATAAGACCATAATGATAAACCCCCTGTTTGCAAAGTTATTTGGAAGCATGCTAGAAAATAAAATCAGCAAGTGGGTAGAAGAAAGAGATAAGTGTGCTAAAGGGAAAGTAGGTTTTAGACCTAAACATTCCATAGTTGATAATTGTATAACTTTAAGGAACATCATTGAAAAAGTTTGGGAGAAATAGGAAGAAGCCTTTTGTGGCTTTGTTGATTTCAAAAAAGCGTTTGACATGGTTCTTAGGGATAAGCTTTGACACAGAATGAAGGAACTTGGGGTTCCAAAACATTTGATAGCAGTTGTGCATAGGTTGTATGAAGAGGTGAAAGTCAAAATTAGAACATCAACAGACATTTCTGAATGTTTTTTAAGCGATATCAGGGTCAGGCAAGGTTTTCCATTGTCTCCTACCCTTTTTGGTTTATATATCGACAAACTTGAGGAGTGGTTAAATTCAAAAAGGGTGATGGTATCCATTTGGGCAAGTTTGTTATAAGAATTCTTTTGTATGCAGATGACCTTATTCTGATTGCTAAATTTGCTTTTGGTTTCCAAGAGAACTTACTATACCTTGAGCATTTTTTCATAAGGGCGGGGATGCAAGTCAATATTAGGAAAAGGAAAGTAGTGGTTTTCTCTAAAAAAATAAAATATAACCAACATAAGTTCTACTTTGAAGGCAACATTCTGGAAGAAGTTGTGGATTACAAATACCTCAGAATTGACTTCAATAAAAATATAATCTGGGATGGTTGTAGAAAGAAAAGAACTTTGGGGGTTGTAAAGCATTTTATACTTTTCAATATAGGTGCAGAGAGGTAGAGTTATGGCACTGGAAAACCACTCAAACTCTTTTTGGGCTTCTAGTGATTATGATGATTCTATGTGGTTGTGCACTGTGGGCCAGTCGTACATCCAACATTCATTGGAAACAAATTGAGAAAATTCAGAAGTGTTTGATTACTAACAAATTCAAAATTTAAAGCAGTTGCTTGTACTATCTTGTTAAGTGAAACAGGGGTTGCTCCTATTGAAGCAATTGCTATGGTGTGAGTCATAAGGTATTTATTAGATGCTCCAAAAATAATTTATTATCATAGGTTATAAAATTGAAATAAAATAATTATTAATTTAAGAAATTAAATTAATAATTATTATTCTAGAATGATTAATTATTTAATGGAGACAATTAGAATTAGTATATTGTTGTAACAAGATATGACTCTCCAAATGTGTCGTATCTTAGGCTCTATTTTAGGAGATTAGTTTAGCTAGTTGGTTTGAATAGCATTAATTGTAAATGGGCACTTGTTATTTAATAAGTGATTCCATAATTAGAGGTAGTTAGGACATGGAGCTTATAAATAGCTCATTGCAAGAGTGTTTGTGTTGTTCGGGGTGTAAACTCTTGCAAATCAATTATGTAATTAATTTTTTCTGATTAATAAAATTATGTGTCTGAGGACACTTCTGCCATTATTGTGGGTATCAGAGCTCCAGTAATGCTGCAGTGGATTTGAGGAGAAGATTCCAGCTCTACAGGTTTTTAGAAAACTCTTTTGATTTGATCAAGTGAATAATTGGTATGAAATTTCCCAGTTTTGTGATTTCAGATTTTAATATGCAAATTGATTATGATTTTTTGATGTTGGAACATAAGCCCTGCCTGGATTTAATGCAAAGTTGGATGGAATTTTTTTATTAAGTGTAATATTGAAAGCATTGAAGAATGTGTAATAATGAAAGCGTTGTTGGCCAAAATTCATTAACGTTGACAATCAGCATCTAGTTGATTTTCTGGATGTAGTTGCAAGGAACCTAAGATTCAGAGACTGGTGATTCACGTAATTCTACAAAGGAAGCACAGTAGAAATGCAAAAAGCGGAAGCGTGTAGCTGCCACAGAAACACATTTCAATCTAAAAATTGTCTCTCCAAATTTGAAGGACAGAGCCTCGTTAAACGCCACCGGCTCGTGTATGATCTACTGAGCGAAGAATTAAACGTAAGTTTGCAACGCACAAATACGCAGGAATTTCAATTGATTATCACCTTAATTACTGCGTGTGCAGGGAGAGGAGATACATCCTTGAGGTTCTCTTCAATGGCCTGAGAAGGCTCGAATGCAAAGGCTATGACTCCACAGGAATTTCAATTAATTCTCACCCAACAAATGTATCCATAGATGGCAGTTGCCAGTCTGGCTTTTCTCCCCCTTTGGTGTTTCGCCAGGAGGGTAAGATCGACCAGTTAGTCAGGTCGGTCTATGAAGAAGTCGATGTGGCAGGCTTGAATTTGGAGGAGTTATTCACAAACCGTGTGGGGATTGCTCATACACGTTGGGCAACCCATGGACTCCCTTCTCTATTTGTGCATTTGAACAATATTCTGTTTGGTGTATCGACTGGAAGTCGCTGATTTTGTATGGCATTAAAAACAAAAGTTAAATTGAAGAGTGAAGACGCAAACAGATAAGGAGTTATGTTTTTTTTTTTTTGTATTTTGGAGAGATATGGTGTTTTTTAATTTATTGTGTGTGAAGTAATAAGTGATGTTTTTGGGAGAAATAAGGTGAGCTTTGTAATCGAGTGATGAGTGAGCTTTTTAAAGTTTTTTTTTTTTAAAAAAGGGCCTTGTAATGGAGTAATAAGGGTGATGTTTTGAAATTTTTTTAGGAGTAATAAGGAGGTTTATTTGTAATTTGTAAATTTGGGAGATAAGGTGTGTTGGGTAATTTGTTTTTAAGAAGTTTTTTGGGATCATCACATTGTAACTCAAAGTATTTTTTACTTTGGGGGGGGGGGTAATTTCTTTTTTTACCAGATTGTGCAAAAGCACCATTGTAAAAAGTCAAATTTTGAAAGTTGCCTTGTAAAAATTTGAGAAATTGACTAGAGCCAAGTGCAAAGCTCAGTCAATTGTCTCCTGTTTTGACGACTATTCGAGGGTCAAGGCCAAGCCCCGATAGGTCGTGTTGTTTTTGCGTGGTGTTTTGTGTTGACTATCTTGTCATTTCTGTTCTTATTCTTGGTGCGACGCTTCAACGCTAAAATGTCTAAGTTGATTAATCTGTTTTTTGATTCCGACAAACTAGAAGGCACCAAATATTATAAAACATGGCATCGTCTCATCAAAAGAACACTCATTTACAATGAATTATGGCAAGGAATATGTGATGGAGATGTTAAGCTGAATAAACCCACAAATGCAGATGCACTGGCAAAATGGGAAATCAAGAATGCTAAAGCCTTAGCTCTTATTAAATCTTCTGTGAATGATGAAATGTATGTCCATATAGAAAATGCCACAGATGCATGGTCTGCCTTGAAAACTTTTAAAGACCTCTTTGATACTCAGCCTGAATCAAAGAAGGTTGATCTACAGTTAAAATTGTTGCAACAAAAATTAACTGAAGATGGTGATATTCTTGAATATCTCTCCAGACTTAAGAATATTAGGCAGGATTATTAATGTTGGTTTTCCCGCAATTGATGATAGCTTTATGGTCACAATTGTAATTGCTGGGCTTCCTTCTTCCTATACGCATTTTTTAGAGACTTTACAAGTAACTGGGAAATTAGAAAAACTAAAGTTTGATGAACTTTGTATAATGTTAAGTCAACATGATAAAACTTTTGGGAAGAAGAAGAAAGTTGGTGAAGATGTTTTTCTCACAGAGGCCAGCACTAGTAAGTCATCAGCAGATAGTTCTCGAGGAAGAGGCAGAGGGAATCACAATCAAGCAGCACATAATCGAGGTCAAAGTCAAAGCAGAGGCAACAATTTTAACAGAGGAGGAAGAAATAATTTTCAAGGTAGAGGAAACAACCAAGGAAGAGGCAATTTTCAAGGACAAGGATATAATAATCAAGGTAGAGGACAATCTCAAAATAGAGGTCAAAGCAGAGGCAAAGGACAATCTTTAGGAAGAGGAAGAGACTTAAGTCAAATTGTACGTCGAAGATGTAACAAAGTTGGCCATTATGCTAAGATTGTCAAACATCACTTAATAAAATCCCCAAGTTTCAGCAGCATTCAACACAATTTGCAAATGATCAAGATGAAGATAACTCAGAATATGTTTTTACTTCCTCACCAGCATCACAAATTTCATCCCATCTTAGAAGTGACTATGAAGATGCCTGGATCTTGGATTCCAGGGCAACTTAGCACATGAATTGTCGGTGTGATTTTTCTGGAATTTTCAAGAATGCCAACTTAATTCCATTTTTCTTGCTGACGATACAAAACATACTCCTTATGGAAAAGGAGTAGTAAAAGTTTTTCTCCCTGACATTGGAGAAAAAATGATTTCCAATGTATGGTATGTACCCAGTTTCAAGAAAAATTTGCTCACTTTAGTCACGATTCGACAAGCAGGACATCAGGTGATTATGGAAGATGGTTTAGTGAAGATT
>APFE030761471.1:0-27516 GCA_000404065.3 Pinus taeda | reverse complement strand
TTTTTTTTTTTTGATTAATAAAATTATGTGTCTGAGGACACTTCTGCCATTAGTATTTAAAAAAAATTGAGCAAATGGAAGAGGGAAGATGGCCTAAGGTTGTTTTTAATGACATATTATGCAAAAAATAGAAGACTCGGGTGCATCAAAACAATAAATGGTTTAGTAAATGGGGTAATTACTTGAACACATGTCCCATTAATAGTAAAGAGATAAAAAAAATTGTTATGGATAAGTTCCACAAACATACTTGGGATAAGGAGCTAGAGAGAAAGAAAAAATACTAAATTGAAGTGTTTAATCCCACTCAAAATCATTAACAAAAAGCATACATAGAGGCCAATATTTCTTGGAGAGCCAAAATTTTTATTGCTCAGTTAAGGACTAATTCTCATCAACTTTGTTGTGAAACAGAGCACTGGAAAATGCCAAAAGAAATGTGGGAGGAAAGAGTATGTATTTTTTGTTCTTTCGGAAAAGTGGAAACTGAAAAGCATTTCATTTTAGAATATGAGATCTTCAAAGACAAGAAGGAAAGTTATGCAGATATTCTGGAAGCTAGCTCTTGGGATAATCTATTTAGCGAGGGGTTTTTCAAGAAGCTGGGAATGTTTATTGTGAGGCTTCACAGGAAAATGGCCGAATACATCAACCAAATGAAAAACAATCTGTCCTATCAACTATCTTTATTCTCGTGAACATTAAAATAAATTTTTTTAATAATTTATTTATAGTAATACTTAATGTTTGTAATAATTGAGATAATCTTACCATGGAAATGTGAAAGAATGAAATGAAAATCAATATCGCAACTTCCTTACAAAATATAGACTTTATTCATCTATATTTCCCAATGCTATATAGTTATTTTGGGCTTTAATGCCATATTTCCCAATGTTATGTAGTCATTTTGTACTTTCATTATGTTGTATTCGTTGGACGTTCTAGTAATTTGTGATGGTTTTTTATGCGTTGAGATAATGGTTGTGATGGTTTTTTATGCGTTGAGATAATGGTTGGTGTATGTATTTGGTTCATTTTCTTTTACATTAAAACATTACTATATATCACATAATCACATAATATTACATGTGAGACATATTTTTCCTTGTGTCACAATAAATGTCATTATGGTTGAGAGTAGTCATCTTTGGAGATTTACAGGGAATGAAGGAGGAGCAAGAGTGATGCAATGACATTTTTGGCCAAGTAAGCTATTATATATCCATTTGAATTTGTACATTTATCATTCCTACATGGTCCTAAACCTGAAGAGCTATAGGCTGACCATATTGGAGCATTTCATGTGATATTAGAACCTTTAGTGAAAAATGAAGAGAATTTAACGAGATATTTTTGCTTGAAACTGTGATAATTTATAAAGTGGTGAAATATTTCTTTCTTTTAATGAATAACTCTTTGAATATAATATATCAAATTTAAACAATTGGGTAGTTGAAATACCACAAGCCAAATATCACAAGTTTAAATGTGAGCTTTGTAAATGAGCAAAAAGTCATTGGGCTCTCATAGATTGGCTTTCTATAGTTAGGTTTATGTAGTATCCATAAACAATGATGGTTTTATGATCATAATAAAGCTAAGAGTTGATGCATTGAGATTAAATAAAGACAACAAAATTATGGTTCGATGAGCTATAAAGGTTATATCTACATTGCACCTCTCACTTATTATGTAATTTTCTTTTCTTAACAAATAAAATTGTGTTTGAGGACTCTTGGTGAAGCTATAATTGTATCAACGAGTCATTGGAGAGTCATGGTGATGAGAATATCATAGTAATGAATCATTAAATCAAGGGGACTTCAAATCTTAGCCTAGATTACTTTGTTAAGCAAAGGAACATTTTCAAAGATATTTTTTGCAATATAGGTCTATAGCAACTTCAAACAATAATTTTGCCATCAAATTACTCTATAACCATAAGCTCAAGCATAGCACAATAGAATCCTTTACTACGAGTTGAGTGAGATTTAATTTCTCTTTCAATGTGTTGACATGACGAATGTTCACTATACCAACAAGGGGAACTAACCCGATCGCAAGCCCCAATTAGACCTACTTTTGTTTGGAATGGCTAGTTCCAACAGGTTTTATGGCACCTCGTAAACTGTTAAATGCGTTGATAGATTGCTTCCGGGAGGAAGACTTCAATTAAATCAACAAAATAAAACAACTAACCTCTATGTATTAAATCCTATCTACACTACTTCTAACTACTCTAATTTAGTTCTAGTTATCCTAATCTAACCTGCAGGAGCATGACGAAAGAGAGGTTAAACATCATATATGAATCCCAAGTCTAAATGAATCAATTACTGGTTCACATAAGAACAAGGCTGCATCAATTCTAAATTGCAATCTAATCACTCATACAAGAATACACATTCCTTTTATGAAAGTAAAGCTTGCAACTGATGTTTAACATAGTTTCAAATCAGGGACTGCTCATGAATTAACTATGATGAAGAATCACATTCAAACAACCAAAGATAACCATAAACTGTAAGTCATCAATGGGCACAAACACAAATCACATTCATATTTATGCTCTCAACAACGTCCTGATTCATAACATATAAAGAAGAGGAAAATCAGTGTGATAAAAGGCTCCTTCTCTGACCCAAACAGTGTTCTTTACTCATAATAAACAAAAGTTGTTTTGCCAAATGAAGAAAACCCCTCTCTCATCTACGAAAGTAATATTTATGCCTTCAGGAACTGACCCCCCTATCTCCTCTGACTTTTCCACTCCCCTCTCTTTTCAATACATGGATCAAAAAATGTACAAAGGAGAATAGTTGATGAGATTGTTGACACATCGAAGCCATCTTTGCTAGAGTGTCCTTCTTCCTTAGGAAGTGAACAAATGTTGATAAAAAGGGTGACTGTGTGTTGCCTCCCCATGATGAAAATCGGGACAACTTTGCTTTTGAAATGCGCATGCAACGTGTGGGATTCTGACTTGGAGCGCCTAAGGCCAGATCTTTAGACACGACACTCCTACATACATGACTCTTCGAATCCACTCCTACGTCCTTTACTTATCACCTGTAGAGATAGTTATCATTAGCTTCATGATTATGAGCGATATAATAGAAATGTTCAAATAAAACATAAACATTGCCTTCATTAACTTTTATAAAACTACGGGGCATAAGTGTGAAAAAGGATTTATGCATAAGACACATGCAATACACAGTTTCTCGCTCGATCCATAGGCTTGGCACGGTTTTCGAGGGCTTCACTTAATCGCAATTGGGTATCAGCCCCTCCGCGGGTCGCAGTACCCATGCCTCCTACCTTGATGTGCAATTACACTATCGGGACTTCACAGGCCTGCCTTTTACACTAAAAACCCACTCCTTTTGTTATATCAGGAATTTTGAAAAACAAGGGAAAACAAAGAAAATCCTGCCCCGATCACTCAAGTCGGACCTCAAATTTTGTATATCAGGGCTTGTAAATATTGTTGGGTCCGGCATATCACATATCGCAATATGCACAAGCCCGGGGCTCCGCCAATTGTGATATGCGATGGGGCTTCGGACCCGAAAATATATACATCATATTTGATAGGCTCGGCGAGTCTGCCCTATAGCCGCGCGCATTGTGTGTAAGCCTCGGGCTCTGTCGATACGCGATATGCGATATGGCCCCGGACCCAAACACACACACACATGCATGCATACACACACTCACACAAACAAACACACACACACACACACACACACACACACACACACACACACACACACATATATGCGTTAATACCGTCGGCGGGTCCGTAACAACAGGCTTGCCTTTGAAAGCCGAGACTTCAATGTTTTTTGAAAAACAAAAGAATATATGGGGAAAGCCATGTCTGGCCATAAGATCAGAATTGAAATGCTATACGCTCTAGTTCATAATAATCGGTGGGTCTGGAGTATAACGGTATCCCTTATATGCAGGCCCCAGGCCCTATCGATTGCGATATGCGATTGGGAGGGCGAACCCGTTAGAATATATATTGTGGCTAATATGTTCGTCGGGTCTGGAAGACATACGTGCCCTTTATATATATGGTTTTGGGGCTTGGCCGATAACGATTTGTGATGGGGCTCTGGACCCGAAATATATGCATTAGGGTTAATAAAACCTGACGGGTCCGGAAGCCATAAATGCATTGTGTTGATTGCAATAGGCCCCAAAACGGTTTATGCGTGTTTTGCGAAGCATTTTCGTTGTAAGGAATTATGATGGGAAAATGAAGCGATAGAGGGTTTTGTGAGTTAAATAAATCCTTATGAACATAGGAATGAAGAGCTCAAATGAGGTCGTATGTGAGGGATTTATTAAGGGGCTTAAACCATTTGTGAAAACTTCTCGAGGACCCATCCAAAATTTTTGCCAAGGCAAGTTTTGATAGGGTGGTGGTTATGGCCACAACAAATGGCAAACCGCTGGGCGAACCAGTTATCTCTGTTTCCAAATAATCCTCAGATCAATAAAACATCAGGGTGTTAAGTTAAACTTGAAATGAAAACTATACAGATGGAAAAGCATGGGTTCCACTTCAACATCAGTTGCTTCAGGTGGGATAGAGACAAATAGCTTCTACTTACTAATAGGATTTTGACAGGCATTTTCCAATGGTAGTGTTATGGAATTTATTAACCTTCCTTTACCTATTTCCTACTTTCAAAAATCCTTTTGGGGCCATCACTGGTCTGTCAATACCCGTTTAGGTGTGTACCACAGCTCTTTATTGTTCATCAAACTTGTTGTAGACATGTTTATCTTGCATTTTATATGAGAATTTTAGTGCTATATTTTCATTGATTGAATGGGGCACAGTCATGGATCATGTCGTATTTTTAAACTGCTTAAGTAATGTTGGGCTTGCTGTGTCAACTAGTACTCTGAGCCCAGCAATGGTCCTTACTCTAAATGGCTTCCCAAACAACCTGTCCTTCCAGATTGACACAAGGACTTGACATTTTATTTTCTTTTAAATAAGTCTTTCCAGTTTCAAGCACAAGGACTAGAGCACAATTAGGTTTGCCATGGGGTATATGACAGTGAGCTTAGCCCATGAAAGGAGGCTTACTTGTAGATAACAGGTATTGGACAATTTAGTGTGGTGTATGGGACCACTGGAGAATGATTGTAAACCTTATAAGCAAGTATAGGCTAGGTCTGAGTGGAATTTACTCAAGATGTAGTGTTCCTCCATGCCAGTCCAGCTGTAGTTACACATTTTTTGTTTTATAAATATGCCCCTACATGCTCCAGATATCCAAGTTATCAACATATCTCACATAGTTCCCAACAGATGCCAATGAGGGGTTTCAGATTGCATTTCACTGTTGATTTTCAAGTGCTCATGGGCTGATAGAAAATTTGTTTGATTTGTAGGGAAATAATGGCTTCAAGAATAGCAGAATCATTAACATGTTAATGAGGAAGGGAAAGGCCAAAAGTGGTGAATGAGGGCAAATTTGAGAAAGGAAAAACAGGATGGGAGGACTGAAATCGATTGGATGAAAAGGACTGTAATTCAAAACAGCAAGAAAATAAACTTTGCAGAAAAACAAAAGGAAAAGAAAGAAGTGCAACTAAACTAACAACAAAACTAAAATGAATCCTATCCTACTCAGGAGGTAACCACTGTGTGGTGGCTACTGAAATTGTCCCTTGAGATGCTGCCCATTAATAGGGAGTTTTTCAGTTTCTCCCTGTGAAGTTTTCAATTTGTAAGTTCCCTGGCCAATTTTCTCCACAACTTGGAATGGGCTCAGCCATAAGTGTTAGAACGTTGTCTTACGCTGATCTCCATTAGACACCAATACTCGATTACATCCTGAAAACTTATCTAATGAGGACAACATTTTGGACCTAGCAACACACTGAAGAATGTGTTCTGTAGAAGAGACAAGGTAGCTATCTTTTTGCGATGCTTGGTTCAGATTTCTGAAATCGAAATACAACTTGATGTCTCCAATTTTCTTCCTTACTTGCACGAGATTGGATACCAGGGGGCGTGTATGACCATAAAGATGCTTTTAGCATCCAACATTTTGTTTGACTTTTTCTTCACCAACGGTCCCAGGCTTGGATGCACCTTACCAAGCTTTTGTTGGTAGGGCTTAGCCTCCTCTTTATTCCCGTTCATAAGCTTGTCGTCTTCAAACACCTGCCAACTTGAAATGTTATCAGGCACGGATGGTCTAAAAATTAATTCAACATAACATTTGTTCTTCTTTAATCTAAAATCAGGCGATTTAGTAGCCATACTAACCATCAGATCAGCATTTTGGTTTTGCCATTGAGGTATGTGTATGATATTAGAAGAATCAAAACTGTTAATTCCATATCTCATGTTGGTATCTTTCCAAGTATGGTGAATTGTGATGTATCCTTTCCCTCACCTGGTCCATGATTATCTGTGAGTCACCAAAAGCTTTGATATTTCTCACCTTCATATCAAGGGCCCTTTTCAAGCCCTGTAGCAAGCCTCCGTATTCTACCATGTCATTGGTGCACGCAGACTCCAATCGGCTAGCCATCGAATGTTGGTTCCCTTGTGGGTCCATAAGAATGCTGCCAGCACCTGCGCCTTCAAGGCAATTAGAACTGTTAAAATAGAGTGTCCAAAAATTAGAGTCTAACGTTACATTCATTGAATTGCTTCCCACGAGACTAGTTTTATCATCTACTATATTACAGGGTGGTTTGTCAGTTGGACTACAGGGCAGAGCTTCCAACCATGTGTTTATTGCAGTTCCTTCACTTGTTTCAACATGGAATTTCCCAAAATAGGTTTCTGTGGCACAAACATTGAAACTGTAATTCCCAAGGATAGAGTTGGTAAACATTACAGGTTCATTGGGACCATTTAGCTCTGTCACCACATACTTCATGTATCTTTCACGATCAACTCTCAGCATATCACCCTTTCCCCTCTGAGGCAACAAGAGATGGGACCAATCAGTTGAGAAATATCCATTCAAATTTGATAACCAATCCCTACTGAGCAACATCCCATAAGCTTTGGGTATATCGACTACCACTATATCAATGACTTGTGCGTACTGTGGTTTAGCAGCCATCCAAATCAACACATCTTTCAATTCTCCAATTACTTTCACATTTGTCCTGTCCAATTGCATAATTCGGGTCCCAATTTTCTCAAGTATTGCAAGTAATCTTTTAGCAACAGCATAAGGCATCACAATGGATGAGGCACTAGAATCTACCAGGCAATCATGTACATTCATGTTGAGGATTTCAAATGTGATAAGGAAAGGTGGGGTCATGGATTTTGACTTTCTCCCTATCATGGTTGCACTGACATCTTGGGTTTTTTGATTCATTTTGGACAGAGTGGCTTCCATAGCTGATGGCAATTGGGCTGCAACAGAGGTGTTCACAGGCCTGGACATTGACTTCTTGGTTTGGTTGCTTGGGATGGTGGGAGCTTTGGAGTTTCTCTCATTCATAGACTTCAAGAGAAAATCTCTTTGCTGCGTTAATTTCAGTAAATCAAAGTATGTGATATTAGCCCTATATTTCTTAAGATCATCCACATATTGTAATCAATGCTATAAATAGGATAGGGCAGAGTAAACATATCTATTTTTCCATTCTTAGGTGGGAGTTTACCATCTTGAGTAGCCTTCGTTGCAGTGGCAGATGCATTTTCTTTCTCTGGATGGTTCACAACAGGGGTATTCTTGGATTGACCACCAGGTCTACTCTTCTCAATAGGAACTTTGGGAGCAAGTGCTTTCACAGGGCGAACATCTTTCTTAGTATGATCTACAGGCTTCATCACACCTGCAAGTGGCCATTTGCTTCGTGTGTGGATTTCGTTAGTGTGGATTTCTACCATGTTGTCTCCTTGGTCATCATCGCTTGTATAGAAATCCCATAGTATGTTGGTTTGAGATTCTTCTTCCAAGGGCTCTTCTACTCGGTATTCTTCCTCATCTTCTTGTTCTAGCTCTAGCTCCACTATAGGTTCTTCTTGGTTGAGGAGCGATCCGATAAGAGCCAACTCTTCTGTGTTTAAATTCCCTTCATTGGGTGGAGCAAACAATGCAAGTTGACCATGACCACCTTCTATTTTCTTACGATAGAAAGGCTTGAAGGGCTTTCTGTTGTTATAGTCTCCTCCACTACCACTAGTAATCTCTCTGTGATTCCTTTTCATATCAATGATTGTGTTTTCTAGTTTCTTAATGATCTGATGCAAATCTTCCACATCCGTGGTGTCCTTGTCTTTGGTTTCAACCCCTTTATTATCACTCCCATTGTCCTTCTTGGATGCTTGAGAGGCTTCCTTTTCTCCGGTTGTATGGTGGCATGCTGTGAGACTGAGCATTTCATTCTCAACTTTTACTGCTTCATCAATGGCACCTTGTAAGGTTTGTGCGTTACTCCTTTTGACCCACATAGCAGTAGGGACAGGGAGAGCAGTGATGTAGAATTCCATGAGCACCTCTTTTGTAGGTCTGGCAGTGGCCAGGATTCTATTGAAGATGGTGTTGAACTAGATATTAAAATCCTTAACCTTTTCTTTGGCTTCCATTTTCAAACGGGATAGTTCAAGAACTAAGGCAGCACGGGTTTTGTCATCGCCTCACTTGTCTAAAAAGCCCTGTTGAAAGGTAGCCCACAAGGTGATAGATCCGGTTCTCGAGCTAAAATACCATGTGGAAGCTGCACCGGTCAGGGTAAAAGGGAATAGGCGACAGACTATATCTTCCTCAGCTACCCCCAGCATGCACACGGCCAGGAAGAACGAATTGATATGGTTTTCAACGGTGTCTCCCTGCTCAGGGTCGAATTTAGGTAGTACCTTTTTTGCATTCTTGGGTAGGGGATGTTGCTGCCTAGGTATCGCCACAACGTCCTGAGCGAGCTAGGGAGGCAGTGCTCCTAGAGGAGGTGGTGGAGCCTGATTTCCACCTAGGGGAGGGGGGAGTAGAGGTTGATTCCCACCTGGAGGAGGAACGTTAGCCATGTTATTGATATGTAGATTTTGGTTCAGGGTCTCTTCATTATGATTTTCCAAATTAGGCCAAGGATTGCCTTCAGACAGGGGATCCTCAAGGATTTCTTCCCAAGGAGAGTTGATACTTTGTAAAGAATCAAGCACAATATCTTCAAGAGAAGGGGCTGCAAAGGTTTCTTTGTTTATGTGATAGACCCTTGACTTTCTTTTTGCTATCAGAGGTAATGAATAAAAGATAGGGAGCTGTGATAGGGAACGAGCATAAGCCCGAGTGAGTCTTCTGACTGGTTGTTCCTAAGTGACAGGATACTCCCACAATGTTTCTTCTTCAAAATGAGGCTTTTTCAAATGAGAGGAAGGGTCTTTTCAACCTTCACAATCCATGTATTAAGCTTCTTAAATCCATGCGTGGCACTTTATGGATGAAATCTTGAAAAGCTACGGAAGGCGGTTCAGGCCCTCCTTCTAGCACCAATTTGCTGACATGGCGAATGCTCGCGAACTAACCTGATCACAAGCCCCAATTAGACCTACTTTTGTTTGGAATGGCTAGTTCCAATGGGTTTTAAAGGACCCTATAAATTGTTAAATGCATTGATAGATTGCTTCCGGGAGGAAGACTTCAATTAAATCAACAAAATAAAATAGCTAACCTCTATGTATTAAATCCTATCTACACTACTTCTAACTACTCTAATCTAGTTCTAGCTATCCTAATCTAACCTGCAGGAGCATGATGAAAGAGAGGTTAAACATCATATATGAATCCCAAGTCTAAATGAATCAATTATTGGTTCACATAAGAATAAGGTTGCATCAATTCTAAATTGCAATCCAATCACTCATACAGGAATACACATTCCTCTTATGAAATTAAAGCTTGCAACTGATGTTTAACATAGTTTCAAATCCGGGATTTATCATGAATTAACTATGATGAAGAATCACATTCAAACAACCAAAGTTAACCATAAAATGTAAGTCATCAATGGGCACAAACACAAATCACATTCATATTTATGCTCTCAACAACATCCTGATTCATAACATATAAAGAAGAGGAAAATCAGTCTGATAAAAGGCTCCTTCTCTGATCCAAACAGTGTTCCTTACTCACAATAAATAAAAGTTGTTCTGCCAGACAAAAAAATCCCCTCTCATCTACGGAGGTAATATTTATGCCTTTAGGAACTGACCCCCCTGTCTCCTCTGACTTTTCCACTCCCATCTCTTTTCAATACATGGATCAAAAAATGTACAGAGGAGAACGGTTGATGAGATTGTTGACACGTCGAAGCCACCTTTGCTAGAGCATCCTTCTTCCCGAGCAAGTGAAAAAACATTGATAAAAAAGGTGACTGTGTTGCCTCCCCATGATGAAAACTAGGACAACTTTTCTTTCTGAATGCGCATGCAACGCATGGGATTCCGACCTGGAGCGCCTAAGGCCAGATCTTTAGACACAACACTTCTGCATACATGACTCTTTGAATCCACTCCCGCGTCCTTTACTTCTCGCCTACAGAGATAGTTATCATTATCTTCATGATTGTGAGCGATATAATAGAAATGTTGAAATAAAGCATAAACGTTGCCTTCATTAAATTTTATAAAACTACGGGGCACAAGTGTGAAAAAGGATTTATGCACACAACACATGCAACACACAGTTTTCCGCTCGATCCATAGGCTTGGCACGGTTTTCGAGGGCTTCACTTAATCGCAATTAGGTATCGGCCCCTCCATGGGTCGTAGTACCCATGCCTCCCACTTCCCCGATGTGCGATTACACTATCGGGACTTCACAGGCCCTCCTTTTACACTAAATACCCGCTCCCTTTGTTATATCGGGAATTTTGAAAAACACGGGAAAACAAAGAAAATCCTGCCTTGATCACTTAGGCCTGACCTCAAATTTTATATATCGGGGCTTGTAAATATCATTGGGTCCGACATATCACATATCGCAATATGCACAAGCCTAGGGCTTTGCCAATTGCGATATGTGACGGGGCTTCAGACCTGAAAATATATACATCACATATGATAGGCTCGGTGGGACTGACATATAGCTGCGTGCATTGTGTGTAAGGCTCGGGCTCCGCCAATATATGATATGCGATATGGCCCAGACCCGAAAACACACACACACACACACACACACATATCTATCTATCTATCTATCTATATATCTATCTTTATTATTCTCTATGTTATATATATATTTATTATATATATTATATATAAATATATATATTATATATATATACATATATATACATATATATTCGTTAATACCATCGGTGGGTCCGCAACAACAGGATTGCCTTTGAAAACCAAGACTTCAATGTTTTTCAAGAAACAAAGGAATATATGGGGAAAACCATGATCGGCCATAAGGCTAGACTTGAAATGCTATATGCTCTAGTTCACAATAATCGGCGGGTCCGAGGTATAACGGTATGCCTTATATGCAGGTCCCGGGCCTTTTCAATTGTAATATGTGATTGGGAGGGCAGACCCGATAGAATATATATCGTGGATAATATGGCTGTCAGGTCCGGAAGACATACGCGCCCTTTATATATATGGTTTTGGGGCTTCGCCGATAGCGATTTGCGATGGGACTTCGGATTCGAAATATATGCATTTGGGTTAATAAAACCTGTCGGGTCCGGAAGCCATAAATGTGTTGCGTTGATTGCGATAGGCCCCAAAAGTGTTTATGTGTGTTTTGAAAAGCATTTTTTTTGTAAGGAATTATGATGGGAAAATGAAGCGATAGTGGGTTTTGTGAGTTAAATAAATCCTGATGAACATAGGAATGAAGGGCTTAAACAAGGTTGTATGCGAGGGATTTATTAAGTGGCTTAAACCATTTGTGAAAATTTCTCGAGGACCCATCCAAAATTTTTTCCAAGGCAAGTTTTGATAGTGTGGTGGTTGTGGCCACAACACAATGTAGACTAAGATTTGGAGTCCAACAATGAAGAAAAACATGAAAAATCAATGTGAGTAGTTCTCAAAAAGATGTAGGAAGAAATCAACAATTATTTTATTCATGTGGGAGTTTGATGAACTACAAAAATATGCTCTTATGATACTAAAATTTCATAAGACTTGAAATTGGGGAAGACTATGCAAAACCCCGATTATTAGTAATCATTTTTGAAAAATATTTTCAAAGCATTTTTGTGTTCCCTTTAGAAATATTTCAATGCACACACACATATCATTTTGTTCTTGAAATTAAGTTATTTTGGTTTCTTATTTATGGTTCGGCTTTATCAATTAATTTTTGTTGAATTCCCTCTCAGTGGGTGACCATCAAGACAAATTAATGGGGATCTCCTATACACTAATGGCGCCACCTCCTTAACTCATGCTTCAGGGACATATGTTAAAGTTAATTGCTACATGTGCAATGATAAGAATGTCATTCATTTCAACCTCTCCTTGATTTCTATTATTATTTCCCCAACAGTGGAACATCACTTCATCAAGAGTGACAAAAATATTGCATTGAGGACGAGGATTAAGGTGCATTCATAGCACAATGTTGATCCATTTCATGTCTCACTTTTAATCTCTAACTTCTCCTATATAAAGAAACATTTTTTTTATTTCTTCCCAATTTTCTTTTCATCCACATTTTACCATGTAACAAAAGGGATTCATGAGTGCATCATACTTAGTCATTGTTCAAACCTTGTGCAACAATCCATTCTTTTGAAATTATGTTCCTAGACTCCGCACAAGCTTCCTTTCTGCACTAACCCTAATCCTTTATTTAGTTGCTCAATGTAGTTTTACAACGAACCTCACATCCCATCCATTTCACACAAACCAATTCTTTACACACCTCATACCTTTGCACATCAATAACTTGCACCTTCAGATTGTCTAGCCACTCAGCATTGGTTTCTCTTTGTTGGGTGTTATACTTAGTATAACTTTTGAAATGTTATATACTTTCAACACCTTTTGAGGGTAATTTATAAGTCATTAAAGGAGTCCCAATATACAAGGAAAAGGGTGGTAATCCTGAGTAATATTGATCAATTATCATGTGTTTCAATGAAAGATGTGCCTCTTTCAATTAAGTTCCAATTATCATTTTCACATGCCTTGAAGAAGATAGTACACCATGAGGATATGTTATAGTAAATACCATTCATGAAATGAGCTTTAAAATAGCTAAGAGGTTTGTAATGCAGGACTAAAGTTGTCACACATATCAAAGTGTGTTGTAAGAATAAGAAATATGGAAAATAAAAGAAAAGGAAGAGCCATTATGTGGGTATATTGTTAATTCCCTTTCTCATTAGGATAAAAAAATTCATTTCTCAACTACCTATTAGTGGTTTTAAAGTCTAACTCTAGAATGAAAGCTCAAGTACAAGATTTGGATTACTAGTTTAGTGAAAGTTGGTTATGTCCATGAGGTTTTTGATCCAGGGACCTAGTTTCTTAGTGTGGTCGTCATTTTGATTTTAAAAGCAAAAAAATTCAATTCACAGTGAAAGGGGAGAATCTAGTTCTTACACCCAAATATTTCAAAAGAATGTTGTGACTACTATATCCTAATAAAAGTATAAAGTTTCCTGAGTTGTAAAGGGAGTCCTGAAGGGAGTTATTTCCTAAGTACAAATGTCTATGAGGCTATATAGATATAAAGGGAGTCCTTTGCTCATTCCAATATTTGTTTGTGATAGATATTTCATTGTTGAAGTTTGTAGGCAATACAGGTCATGGTCTATTCCTTTGAACAACAAGAAAAAAAGCAATTTATTTCCTTACTTTTTAGTGTATCTGATATGACCATAAGAAATTCTTCTCATTTGATAGGATTGTTTGAAACACTTCATGCTTTTAATTTAAATAAAGTTAAACCCCTCAAAGATTTTGAAACCGAAGGAATATTTTCTAAACATCTAAAATCTATGAAATATGGCAACATATTCATAAGAAATACAAAAGGAATTGGTCATAATTGTTGCACATATGTTATTATTGATGTCAATTGCAGTGTCTTTTATGTTGAAAAGTATAACTAGGTTCGGTCTTCATAATGACATGTAATTATGATTTATGTAAATGATGAAAGGGAAGAAAATAAAATTATTTTTGCAATGCCTTGCTCCATGGGTTTCATGAGAAAAAGAGTTTTATTTTTAGATGGCTCCCATTGCAATACTTTAGGAATTAATGCCATGTATGAATATCTCTTCTTGAGCATGTGTCACACACACACACACACATAAATCCCTCCAACGAAAAGCACAAGTCCCTCTCTTCAAGTCAGCCTCTAAAACAAAGTGAATATCTCATGTTAGCCTTACCTTATGTAGAAACATCGATACACATGGCTCATGTTAGCTTATTTATGGAAGACCAACCACTATATATAGGGTGAAGGGACTTCACATAAACATAGTTCAGAATTTCAGATTCCTATGTAGTTTCGGTGGACAATTACAGTGAAGAGTACATATGTCAAATCACAGTACATAATTTAGATGAGTAAGGACATCGAGGAGATTTAGGGACAAAAGTCTGGTTGTCTTTGTGATCTCAGGATGGATAGTGGTAGAATGAAGTTCACATGTATCTCTGAAATTCAGATAAGGATACACAATGAGTTTATGATTCAGTGCCGTAACCGCCAGGAGAATTCGATGGCTCACAAAAGGAAGGTCACAATTGTGTGATAAAATATCTCAGTTTTGTTACAAGGAAAGAAGGTCTCGATGGTATCTGAGAAGGTTGTGAATATGGTGGCATGTATTCATGATTCGATGTTGCATATGAAGAAGAGGCTTGGTATCCTTGACTAACACAATGACCACAATTCGGTTTCATCACCTATGGTACAAAGTTTGAAATAGAAGGAACCCCGAAAGAGAAATCGAGAAGGTGGAAGAGGACATGTGTCTTGATCTTTGAGTGGCTAATAGTTAAAGGGTCTTGGTCTTGGTATTCTTCAATTGGCATCTCTATAAGAATAATTTGTGTGGGTTTTCCTCTTAAAGAGTGAGAGGTTTTTGCCTTGTCTGAGAGCCTACATTTTGTGTCTCTTATCTATTTATATTCATGCATTGATATTTGTTCGATGAAGAAGAACACTAATAACTTAAGCATAAAGAAGATCCTAATCGAATGAATTAAAAATCACTCACAAGCAGTTACTGATCAAAGAGAAATCACCTATACTAATGGCCTAGATTTCTCAACACGGTATTGGAGCTAAGGTGTTAATGTTAAGGAAAGGCATCTTATTGAGGGACACTCAAGTATCTACATTTAAGAATAAAAACCTAGATCAAAGAAGAAAGTATACTTCAAAGGAAGTCTTGGGATCATCAAATAATGAAGGCCAAAGCCTTATTTCTACTCAAGGCAAATAGATCTACAAATCAAGGCAACTAGAAGTCTACATAAGCATAAGTATTGGATCCTATAGTAATCATCAAAAGACCACAAATACCCTCAAAAAGTTGAAGATATCTACAAATCAAGGTATCCCAAAGCATAGACATCCAAGAGAAGCACTTCAAGGATGAATATCACATCATCTTGGAGAAAGTCGAAACCCTAGAAGCATTTATTGTCTGCACTTATTCACTACCAAAGAAGTTGAAGTATCATGAAGGCAAGAAGGAATTATCATCATCTTCAAAAGATATAAGACAAGCTCCCTATCATTGCAGCAAGGATCTCCTCCTTATTCTTGAATAAAATCATCTGAGGAAGCATCAAAACATCCTCGTAAATCACCATCAATAAAGGAAGCTAGATCTAAAGGCGTTGACATGATAAAAGGTGCAATACCCTTTATTGAAGAAGGGTTTTCATTTGAAATAAGATCATCCAAAAGGGGCACTAATACATCTTCTTCAACCACCATCAAAGTGATCAAGTTGAAGATTTCATCTTCAATTGTCAAGAGAGTATCTTTCATTCTATAATAAAATTTGGTAAAATGACTTCAATTGCAAGGAGATCTATAAGATGGTTGGGTCATTGAAATTTCTTGCATGGAAAATGAGGATAGACTTAGTCCTTGAAGAAAGTGAAGTCATTGAACATATCAATGAAAAGGTCTCCTTTGAATACATGGAAATGGATTCTTATGAAAGGTCCCCTCATATAGCACTATTGGAGACATCAAAGATATATATATATATATATATATCTATATATATATATATATATTCATATATTATATTATTATATATATATATATAATATATATATATATTATATATATTATATATATATATATACTATATATTATATATATATATATATATATATCTATGTTATATCTTCGAGCTTGATAAGCTGGTAGAACTATTATCTAAGGATGTGATAAAGAAGGTCACATCACTTACATATGATCTACACAAATTGAAGGTATCAAAGGATAAAGGGTTATCTTTATAAGATCTCAATTACAAGATCTGAAAGAGATAATCCTCATTTTTCTAAATGCACTAACTAATGAATAAGGTAACAAATGTCTATGAGGATAAGAAAGCTATCACATTCAACAACTTGTGGTTTCTATGCAAGATAGGAGATGACAAGTTAAGGGAAAAAGTTTTGAAGGATCAAATGAAAGGATTCAGACGTTTTGTCGAAAGGAAGGAAAAACGTAGGTAATATTCAATGCTATGAACATTATAGGAAAGATCGCCCTAAACTCAAGAGGGGAAATAAAAAGAAAGATAGAGAAGAAGTCCATTTCACCAAAGAAGTGGAGAAATTTGAAAGAATGAAGTCCAAGAAAGAGGAAAAGCATTAGAAGTAAGAGCTTGTGACATCACCATAGGAAACATGAAGGATGTCTGATAATCAACTATGAAGGTTATAGCTCTTGAGAACATCATTGGAAACTAAAGGAAAGGAAGAAGTCATCTAGGACAAGGCTCATCATACATCAAAAGGCAACATCTTCTTGATAAGGATATGCAAGATCCTCAAAACTCATTGATGGAATCTTCATCAGAAGGTTAACCAATCTAGAGTGGCAACAAGTATTTCATCGGGAACTCCAACTTGTGGAATTCATAAGATGATGGTATGATGACATAAGAGATGAAGAATATCAAGGGGTTGAAGTTCTTTTCAATGAAGGAAGATGTTGAAAGAAGCCTAGATGACCTAAAGGTAAATGATGTATTTATGCTTGTACTGAATATTACAAAGTCATGTTGTATGGTTGCAGGTAATATGGATCACTGCTCGATCCTGAGAAGCACGATCAAAGGAAAGGAATCTCTTCCTATGAAAGGTTGTCAGAAGGCATGGTCACACTTGATGAAATCAACATAATATGTCCTCATATGAAGTATGAGGTGGCTGACTACAATTGAGGAAATTTGAATGGAAGCTCCTGGGAATGAAATGTGTGCAGAAAGGAAGGAAGAGATCGTGAGATATGAAACCATGGTAAAGGCAATCAACATCTGCAAGACCAAGAATATTTGAATAAGAAATTTCTTTGAAAGATATGAAGACTCTAATGGAAGTCTAAAAAATATGGAGACCCTTGACAATGGATATCTTTGGGAGATGTGTCAACATGTACACAGGATGTTGATACCTATAGGAAGATGTCATGATGAAAGACCATAAAAAAGGTAAGTCTGATTTAAGTGTTCATTTCTTATTTTGAACAAGTATCTGGATGGGCTTATGTAGGACTGTCAAGGGAAGAATTGTGGGTATCTTCCTGAGCACCATGTATAATTATGTAAGATCCTTCCAAAGAAGACAACATGACATGAAACAAGACTAGATGTAGATTGATGGATCACTTTCTGATGAAAGGAATGATAACATGACCATGGATGAAAGTGATGGATGTTTTGTACCCTATGAAGAAGCCACAAGAGACAGAGTATCCTTGGCAGATAAATTCATGACATCGAAGGAAGGAGCTCTTCAAGCAGCTAGTTGAGGAGCTGTTGTAGGTCCCTAATTAAGAGGTGATCAGGTGCTCATGTTTATGATAAAAATAAAAGTGTCATAATTTTTTCAATCTTAGCTTCAGATTGAAGAGCTCATCATTCTGAATCCAACGATGCGAACGCCACTCAAATCCGAGCTCATATGCAGAAGTTAGGGCAAGTAAAAGTTCAGGTTTGACTTGGAAACGTGGCAAGATTGGATGACATGGAAAAGGTCCCAACGAATGGGGAAACACCAAGTGGTAGGTTTCCATTGGGTCCTTCATGTCACATATCGAGGAAAAATAGAGGACACAGGTTAAGAATCGGCCCCAATGCAGACAAGTTGTAATGCAATCTTGTCGCAATTGCATATCGTAGGTGGAAGGTTTTACGAAAATCACCCCTCTCCATGTTGGGTTGTGATGTGATCTTATTGTATATCGCACCAAAACCCTACTAATATTTATGTGATCCCCGGTACTCCACCAATTGTGAAAGGTCCCCGGACGCGATATTTTATGGACTAGGTTTGATAATCCCGGTGGGTCTGCAGAGGTATGGACTTTGATATCCGCCGATGGAAAGTGTCGATTGTGATTTGCAATTTGGTTCTTGGATGTGATCATTTATATGTTAATACTCCTGATGGGTCCGCCGTAATGCAATCGCATATCACCCACCTAGTTCACAGTCCATATGACCATGGGACTCCACTGATTGCAATTTGGGATATGTCTGACAGGTTATGGTTCGCGACACAGCTAAATTCTCGCTCAATTAGCGGATTTTGGAGCGAATTTGTGGGATTATATTAGTTTTGGAGCAGTTTGTGGAATAAATAGTGGGAGAACTAGGGGAAGTCATAACTTCTTCAGTTCTTATCTAAATTGGATGAAAAAAGAGGCTAGATAGTCGTTTTTGAGTATTCTAAACTCATGGAGATAGGTTTCAGAGGCATCTGAGCATTGTAAACACACTTTTGTTGTAATTTGAGCATAATAGAGAGGCCCAAGCCATTGGAAGCTGGACCAAGGAGACGTAGCCTAGAATGGGTAAACTCCTTTATCATGTGCTTGTTGTGTGTTGTATTTTTATGTTCTTTGCTTTTGTTCAACATATGTTTTATGTTAAATTGTTTCTAACATTTACATAAGAAACTCTCATGGGAATCAATTAATTAAGCAAAAATATTGAATCCTTACGCACTTGATACGAAAATGATAAGCATCTTGGGTTTTATTCTGAAAGGGGAATTAACACATCATTACTAATATGCTCCATTTTAGATCAAGTTGTTATCAGAGCATTAGTTTTTGTTTACTAGATTTTCTTTGTGAAAGAAGGATTTAATTGTTTGCAATTTTGTGTCATGCTAACAAGGTTAAAACTCAAAAGAGGAGAAGGAAAGCTAGTTGGAAGCCCTGAAGTTGGGTCAAGTGGAAGAAGAGCAATGTTGCCAAAGTCTTATACACCAGTACATCCTCAAGTTGTAGAAGTTGCAGTTGAGTCTTCAGAGACCATGTCTAATGAAGGAGAACCTATCATGACAGAAGATGAGAAGACCTTCAGAAAGGTTTTATTTGATATGAAAAAGATGATGAAGGTCCTATATGAAGAGAAGAATAACACATTGCAAGGAGAAAGTTCAAAACCTCCCAAATGAGAAGGCTCTTCAGGAGGAGGTAATGGGAATGGAGACAAGCCTCCACCCTCTCCACCATATTCTTCATCGTCTACTTGACAAGCATCTTCACACTCTTCCACTAATACAACCCTTACTCATACTCATCATCATTCTGCAAAAGAAACTAGTAAATCACCTTTTCTAAAGCTTGATGTTAAATTCGAGTTGCCTATGTAGAATGGAGAAGTTAATGCAGAAAAGTTAGATAGCTGGATTCGTCATTTGGAGGTGTATTGTAGAATTCATAACCTTTAAGAGGATGATAACAAAATTCAGTTGGCTTCATTGAGAACGAAGGGTGCAACACTTCTATGGTGGGAATCAAGGACTCAAGACGAGATCAAAAAACATGGTAAGATCTCTATAGCTTGGTCTAATTTCATTACTGCTATAAAATACAATTCTACCCTTTAGCCCATATGCAAAAAGCTATCATGAATTGGCAAATTTTCAGACAGTTAAAAGGTCAAAATGTGCCAGAGTATACTGAAAAGTTTAGGAGAAGAGCCCTTATTCTAGGAGTAGAATTATAGTCACAAGATACTTAGCTGAAATATATAGGAGGTTTTCATAACTATCTTCGAAATACCATTCTTATGTTTAATCCCATGAATCTTGATGAGGTCTGTGTTCAAGCTACACCCCTCGAAGCAAGAGGGAAAAATGTACAAGAAGGTAAGAAGAAGTCATTCGAGAGTGGTGCAAAAGGAAATAATTTCAAAGGAAAACAAAACAAAAATGCTTCTGTTAAGAAAGAAGGGGATAAACCCGTGTGCAAGAATTGTTCCAAGGAGGGCCATGATGAAGCACATTGCTGGAAGCTTCATCTTGAATTACGACCAAAGAAATCTAACAATAAAGGGAAACAGAAGACAAATACTATTGTACAACAAGACTTGGGTTCTGACTCAGGTGATGAATCAAATATTGCAGCCACAGTCACTAAGGGAAAATCCATGTCAAAAGCAAGTAAAGAGCAAGTTGTGGCAAGTACCAGTGTAACAAATAACTCCAATAACACTTCAAATGAGGAAAACATAATTGAGATGTTCCATATTCGAGATATTTCCAAACACACCAATATTGATATGTTGTTTGACAATGGATCTTAGGAAAATTTAATTTCTATAGATTTGGTCAAGAAATTGAATTTGGAAATTGTGCCTCATCATAAACCGTATCCGTTGGGTTGGATAACCAAGGATGAAAACATTTAGGTCACAAGGAAATGCATTTTTGGGTTTTCTATTACTGCCAATTTCATTGATGAAGTCGAATTAGATGTAGTGCCACTAGATATTTCTAGAATTGTGTTGGGAAACCCATATTTGTATGACAAGAAAATTGTTTCCATAGATTTGAGAAAAAATATCATTTCTTCAAAGACGGAGTGGAGTATATTGTGAGAGCCCATCGTAGGAAGCTTAATCTGTCTTTGGCAATGTTCGCTTAGGGGTTCTTGACCCAGGTTCAGAGTTAGATGTGCCAACCAACAAAACCCTACACTACTGTACACTACTGACCCTTTCGGCAGCAACCCGTGTAGTGTAGTTTGCAGTGTCACTCGAAGCAGTATGGGGGGATGCAAGAATGAAGTTTCTGCATCGAGAGACTAATGTGATGTCTTTTAGTGCCTCATATCTTCCTTCACGTAGATTGATAAACTCTTAGGGCTCGCCGTTGCACTCTATTAAAACAACCTTTAGACCTTCGTGAAGGTCTACAATCAGTCCTTATAGACCTTTAACAGTTAATTCTCCTACTTACGCACATCAGAGAGCAGTCCTAAATTAATGTTCACATAGATTTACTTAAGTTATTAGTAAACATAAGATAATTCATTAGAGTCTTTGCGAAAGTACTTAGACATGCATTGCGTACATCATTAACACTTATTCAAGAGAATCATGTAACATTGAATCAATATCTCATAAAACAAATCATTCATTGACAGCATATAAAATTAACAGTGATAAACATAAATACTCAAGAATTCTTTGGAAAATTGTCTTTATTGATCTTCAATTTAGGATTATATACTCAAAATTGCCCTACGCACACAGCTACAGGGGTTCATGCACTCAACTGTGGACTCTTCCTAGGCCTCCGTGCACTCAGCTGCGGAGCCATTCTTTTCCTCTCTAAGCGCAGGAAGCAGAGCCTTCCTGCCCTAGACTCTTCAATCAACCCAACTCTATATCTTCTTTTTTAGTTAGTTACCTCTTCCTTTCACTAAGACTCATTATTTATAGGCTTTTTCATACAATACCATGGTTCGTGGACCATGGGTGAATCTCAAACCTGACTCAAAAATTATCCAAAAAAAGGGGCTAAGCCCCTTTGACTCCTATTCATCTATGTGATTCGCATTCACAAATCACAGAGACTTTTACATTATTTACAGAATTGTACCAACAATTGGGTTATCTTAACCCTAAACTAACCTTGGGGACCCCCTCCCAATAGGCCCCAACACAAATATCGTGACTCTTCCTCAAGTCACTACGTTGGCATCACGATCTTATTGCAAAGATATCCTTGCTCCACTTGGATCACTACAACTTCAGCAGTGCTTTGTGTCACTGCTTGTCGACCCTCCTCGACCAATCTTTCAGTGGCTGGTCCCTCTACTGCCAGCCTCATCGTTTGTTGTGTTTGCTGTAGTCCCTTAAGCTTATCTTGAAGGGAAGTCGTGACCTGATAGGCCTCCTCTAACCAAGGCTACAGCCTGGCCTTTAGCAAGGCCTCTTTCTTCTACGCTTCCTCTACCTATGCTAGTAGCTGCTTTCCTTCCTGTAATTTGGTAAGGCGTTGTGCTGGTGCTAAGGTGCGTGCAGTCGCCCTAACCTCATCATATTGGCATTGCAACTCACTTTGTTTTGTGTTCAATTTTTATAGGTTCAGGTCCTCCTGCATATTGGTCAATAGTTCCATAATCTGCTCAAATAATGTCACACAGTCAGTGACTGTGGCATCCAAAGTAGCCATTCCTTCCTTTATTACGAGTTTGCACTTCTCCCGAACCTCAGGCAGAGTTATGCGCTGCAACTTTAATTGCAGCTCTGTAATCTTCATGTTGAACTCGAAAGTGACTTGTCCAACTTCTGCTTTAGCCTCACACACACCAACAATTATTTTTCTGATTTTGGCTTATGGCTATGCATCCTCCGAGATGTGAAGCTCAGGTACTGTCTTGCATGCCTCTGCTACTACTAACTCTAGACTTGAACTATGTATTTGAAGCACCTCCTTTTCCTTCAGAGCCTGTGTCTTTTTAACAAACATCTTCTCATTTTTTACTTTGTACTCACTTATGAGGTTGAAGGCGCACTGCTCCCTGGTTCTCAATTCATCTTCCACCTCCGTATGCAGCGGGTGGAGGGTTTCGTTGGAGAGTGCCGCTAAGTTCAGTTCTATGTTCTTGATTGTACTCAGTATAATATGATCATTGGTGGACTTTGCGTGAATGGACCCGTATAACAATGTTATGGTTATGAGATCTAGGGTCCTTACCAGCTCTGCTGCTTGGCTTGTCCCAGGTGTCAGGCTCGCTTGCTCCACACTCACTTGCTCTGTGCTTGCTTGTCCAACGCCCACTTGTATTCTGCCTGTTTGGATCTGCATCTTGCGCAAATCCTTCTCGATGTTCCCCAACGTCTGCATGTATTGCTACTCAAACTGTTGGTACACTTCTGTCATTGTATCCATGATTTTATCGGCGATCTCATCAAGATCGCCCTCTGTTAACACCATGGGATCAACCTATGATTTATCACATTGATGCTTTTTCCGCATTCCACCCTGCTGCTCCTTGCCACATCATTTCAAAATAAATCGGGTGCTCTGTCCCCCATCGCCTATGTCACCTTGTCTTGAAAGTTCTTCTTCCTCTGTCTTCGGTGAAGGTGACTTGTCACCTTTCTGTCACTCGTGTTGTTCTTGTTCCATATGCTCCTTAGCAATGCGTTCTTTCTCTATGGAAGTCTTTTCTGCAGCTTCCTTCTTTTTCTGCTCTACTAGGGTACGCACAGCTTTCTTAGCAGCCTTGTTTCGCTTCCACGCAGTAGAATTTTCCGCACCTGTGCTTGTTCCAACATCTAAGTCTGACAGGGTGTGCCACTTTATAGACCATTTCACTACAATTTCCTGCACATCCGTTTCTGACACCAATAGGGAAACCCATGCCATTTCTACTCTGGATCCTTCCATGCTTGGATATAGATTTTGTGGAAGTCAACCTTGAATGCCACGTCGGCTGATAATTGCATGAACAAAGTTGGGGGCAACCTCGGGCGCTGACTGATTTCCATATGGAGATCCATTTCCACCAAAATCCAAAATATCTTTGTCTATGTGATTCACACAACATCCTTTCTAGAACATAAGGAAGTGAATTGCGCTGCCTCCGACAATCCTTCCTCGAGTGGGGGAAATTAGCTATCCTCCGACAATCTTCATGCAACGAGAAAAATTGACAGCAACAACCAAGCATAGTGGAACAACTTGGTTTCGTCCTGGGCATCTCGGTAGTTCGCGAGGAATTCTTGACAGAGGGACCTTGCCCAATTAAATTTTCATGCACTGCACAACAAGGGAAACTACGGGCGCCAGAACTTTATCCACGTGACATTTTCTCATGACCTTCCTTGGTAAAATCTGGGCAGTGAATTGAACTGTTGGGTATGTTATGGAAAGAATAGAATACCCTCATGATTTCTTGAGGAGGTCATACTTTAGTTTAGAGAATTTTCGGCAAAATCACATAATTAATCATTTGTCGACGCGTTTCGAACCAACCAGTGTGGTTCATCGTCAGGACAAGTTGAAGATCAAATCCAGCTTAGCATGTTTAAATAGTGTGTGCAGAGACTCCAACGGTTATATTGCCAACGGCTAATTTTGACCTAATGACCCAAGTCAGACCAATAATATTCCTGTTATATTTTTAATTTATTTATATTCTAGGAAATAGTTAAATTTGGTAATTTATATAATAAAATATTCATTTGTTATATATATAAATTCAAAAACCTAACTAATTCATTTTAAAATATTATCCTTGGTATATCGTATATTCATTTAATAATAATAATATTTTTATTCTAATTTATCATTTATACCTAGCCCAATTAATATATTTTATAATCAATTTAATAATTTAAGTTTATTTATATTAAAATAATAACCCTAGTATATCATATATTCATTTAATAATACTAGTATTTTTATTATAAAATAACAATTATACCTAATGGCCCAATTAATATATTTTATAATTAATTTAATAATTTACTTAAATTTAAATTAAATTTACTATTCCAAATTAGTATTATTACCCAAATAATATATTAAACAATATTATTCAAATAATATATATTTATATATATATATATATATATATATATATATATATATTCTAATATTTTTATACCTAATCTTCTAAAAATACCTTATTTGATGCTTAGTTAGTTATTAAAAAATTATATGTTTAGGGTTAGATTAAATTTAATTTTTTTAAATGAATAATTGAAAATTAATATTAACCCATTACTATATTTAGACACTCCATAATTTATTAAGTAATTAATAAATTCTAAATAAATATATAAATATATATTCTAATATTTTAAAATACCCATTTGGTGCTTAGTTATTAAAATATTATATATTTATTAGATAAAAAGTATATTTATTATTTAAACTAGGTAAAAATAAATAAAATAATGGTTAGTTAACAAAACTAAACCAATTATTATTTAAATTTAAATTTAAATTTAAAATATGAATAAACATTAGAGGGGATTGAATAATAACAATAGGCCAATAATTAGAAGGGGGAACAAATAACAACAGGAAAATAAATAAACACACAAAGGGAAGGAAACCAGAAACACCGAGACCTCACCAAGAAGGGACAGCGGAGGCTAGGAAGACAGGGCTGGGACCCAACAGCTGCTGATCTTCCAGCCATCATCCCTGTTAAGATTATTCGGCCTTTTTTCAATTTCCAGGGCCTCTCTAAACTTGCGATGGTGAAACTGAGCAACTTTAGCAACGACTTGAGCCTCTTCGATACATACATGATGCATCGTCTTCTCAGCATGTTCAGCCAAGGCTGAGGATTTTGTCCTACCATGCTTCAAGTCAGCTGAATGCTCGCTAATCCTCTGATTGATAGAGCGACCTGTCTCACCAATATAAGGAACCCCACAAGAGCACGGAATGACATATACGCCCTTCATGTCTTTAGGGTCAATAGGATCTTTCACAGACCTGAGGGAGCTACGGATAGTATTAAGAGGTCTGAAAGTTGCGGGAACATCAAATTTTCTCAGAATCCTCGCAATCTTATCCGTGGTCCCTTGGATATAAGGAAGGTTGACCCCCAAGGTACGATCCCTGGAATCCTTACGGATTGACGGCTCCTTCCTAGCCTTGAGGAAGGCCTTATGACCCAGGTGTCTCTTGTAACCATTTTTCACAAAAACATCTAGGAGATGAGCCTTCTCCTTTTCCAAGCTCTCTTCATCAGAGATTCTAACAGCCCTCGTGGCGAGAGTGCTTAGAACCCCTAACTTTTGAGATGGGAAATGATGGGAAGAAGCATGCAAGTACTGCTCAGTATGCGTCTTCTTCCTAAACACTTGATGAGAGAAGGAACCATCCAACTTCTTAGAGATCAGAACATCCAGAAACGGAATACAACCATTGTCTTCTTTTTCCATCGTGAATTTAATGGCATCGGACTGGTTATTAAGATGATTGAAGAAATGATCCAGCTCATCAGGACCATGAGACCAGACAACACCAGTGTCATCAACAAATCTTTTCCAAAGCTTCGGAAGGAGACGAGACGAGGCCAAAGCCTTAGACTCAAAATCTTCCATAAAGAGATTAGCGACTATCAGGGACAAGGGGGAGCCCATGGCAACCCCACAAGTCTGCTCATAGAATTCTCCTTCGAAACTGAAAAAGGTGGAGGTGAGGCAAAGTTCGACTAACTTCGCCGTTTCATGGTTAGTGAGCTTATAAATCACCTTCATGGCCTCATTGATTGGAATACAGGTGTAGAGCGAGACCACGTCGAAACTTACCAGAATGTCCTCAGGCTCAAGCTTAATCTTCTTAAGATCTTCAATAAAGGAAGCTGAGTCTTTGACGAAGGACTCAGTATGACCAACCAAGGGCCTTAATTTAGCAGTAAGGAACTTGGCCAGGAGGTACGTCGGACCACCAATGGTGTTGACAATGGGCCTTAAGAGGACCCCTTCCTTATGGACCTTTGGAAGGCCATAAATTCTAGGAGCAATGGGGTTTCCCTCGATAAGCTTCTGGGATAGAGGAAAAGTGGAATTGCAAGACTTGATCGCAAGAGCAACTGCTCTGGATACCTTCTTGAGGGGATTCTTCGAGAGCTTCTTGTAACTTCCACTATTACAGAGATGATCGAGCATCTTATTCCTGTAATCACATCTATCCATAATGACGGCGGCCCCACCTTTATCAGCTTTTAACACCACTATTTCATGATTCTTGTTCAAGGCTTTCAAAGCCTCAAACTCAGCCTTGCTGATATTGCTCCGGGGCGGCTTAGCTCTCCTCAGGGCCACGGCACAATCTTGCCTAATCGTGTCTTTAATCTTATCGGGAAGGTTTTTAATGCCAACTTCTACATCACATATGATGTCATCAACCGGGATTTTCCTGGGTGCTAAGGCAAAGTTAAGACCCTTCCCCAAGAGACTAAAAACCGCAGGCGGAAAGGAAAAACTAGACAGGTTCATTACCTTATTGCCTTGAGGAAGAGGACTCGAGACACTTACAGAACTACCCTTGCTTCCAACGCTACCAAT
>APFE030761469.1:0-18336 GCA_000404065.3 Pinus taeda | reverse complement strand
AATTTACACCTAACAATTAAAATTCACAATTCACACCTATGGTCTCTAAAAGTAAAAACAAACAAATTAACACGCGCTATCAAATCTAGGAGTCAAACCACACACAAACAATAACTTTCAGTACTGAAAACACTAGTTGGTGATGAAATCCAACATCGTAGAATTCAGTACAGAAATGGTGGGTGGAACAGTTACCCTGGCAACCTGCTTAATGAATAGACTGGACCAAGTTCCTCCACTTTAACCGTCTCGAGTGAAGTGAACCCGCCAGAAAATCCAAGTGAGTCTAGCCGACGTCCACTCCAGGTACAGTGGGATCTTCCCTCCACCGTCACCTTGGGTAGAATCCTAAGATAATGGTCACTAAGGTTACCAATAGCAACAAATACACCTGGGGGAATAGTCTACGCTCCGACAGAATGCAAGGTCAGAGTATCAAGCTCAATCCCCTTACCGGCTCCTTGACAATAATCCAAGGTTTACCGATAAGTGACCCCAGGCTCCTCGACAATGGTTAATCCGAGGTTTACCGTTTGTAATACATGCGTGTCTGGCGTCGTTCCCAATGAGGGAGGATTGATCCCCTCACTAGTTCGGACACGAGCTCGTGCTTCTCCTTTAAGAGGAGCTTTCCCAGAGCATAAATGTAACAGTTGGATTTATCCTACCACAAGATAAGCTACTTGTTTGGTTTTACTGTCTTGGAGAGTTAATTACTCTCCTACTCCAAGACACTAGCCTGATCTATGTTGGTGTTTCAGAGCCCTAGAAATGCAAAAATTACTAGATGAATTTTAATCAAGCGTTGTGTTATTAAGGCCGTTCTTACTCAAGTGGGTAAATGGATATGAAACCAATGGTGTTATGACCCGACTCAACTGAATGCAATCGAATATGATAATGTAATATTTTCAATTCGATGAATCCTAACTAAAGTAAGGAGAGAGTTTCCATTCACTTCCAACAATGCAAAAAATTGAGCACTAAGAGAAAATATAACAAATTTTCTAATGCACTAATTTCATCAAGATAAACTAATGCAAATCAATTTCAAAACCTTTTTTTTTGTGTAAATTCAAATCAAAGAAAACTGATCTAAATCTACGATTGATTTTTCAGAATGTAAACTATGCAATTGTAATCCACGCACAATTCACTTGAAAAGTATGCAAATGTAATCTATGCACATTTTTCATTCATATTCCGAAAAGGAGAATTCTAATTATGGAAATGTGATCTATGCAAGAGAATTCTCAAACACAAGATGATTCTAATGTAATCTAAGAACCAACCAAGTGCAAGTCGAGAAAATTGGGTGAGAGTTCCAAAGATCAAAAAATAAAAACACTGAAAAGCGAATAACACTCATACACAATGAGGGGGAATTTTTTTTTGCAAAAACAAGAGTAAAAAGATGCAAAATTGTGAAAAGACTGAGACAAACCTCCAAGTAATGACCAAAGGAAATCAAATTTAGAATTTCTCAAAAAAGAGACTCAAAACACCCAATTGATAAAAGCTTAAAGCGGGAATGCCAATGAAATTAGCCAAGATGGAAACTTCTGACAGGTAACCAGTGGATCTGGGTAGCAATAAATAAACTATAAACAAAATCTAAGAGGAAAAATGGAAAAATTGGAAATTTCTCAATTTTTGACAAGGTACGCAGGCAACCTGTTTGCACAGGTGTGTGCACGCTCTGTGTACAAAGTTGTAGTGCGTACAAGTACGTACTGTGCTCAACTCAGAGGGTGCCTACTACTGAAAAATTAAGAAAAACTAAATTCTAACTTAACTCTAAGCTAGCCCACCCAAATACACATTCAAACAGTCAAAAACCAAAAAAGAAATGACTCTTTTTAGATCAAAGTGTCACTCAAAGGAAAAATCAATCACATCAATGGAGTCCCCACTGGAGTCGCCAATTTTTCATGCGGAAAGAGTTAATCTTGCGGACAAAACCAACCATCCTAGAAGACTAAGACTTTCTAGTGACAAACAAGACGATTAAGAGCAATCCTTCTCTAAACATGCATTTACCATACAAGAAATCAAGTGTTTATATCCTACCTGTAGTCCAACGCTGTTGTAGTAGTCCAGCCTCGTCGATCCGGATGAGCTCCTCCTTCACTTCGAAACCTGCATCACTAACAATCAAACGATTAAATAGCACCTGAATATCTCATAAAATAAAACATATTCAACATATAGACCAAGGAGTATATGAAACAACTCATTAATAACAAATTGTTGAGAAGAATGGACTTATTTGTATTAATAGGAAACAAAAGAAACCATTACAACCTGAGCCTTGGTGTTGTGCAAGTTCCTCCCAGGGTCCAGCAAGAGTTTTCCTTTACTTTGATAAGCTCACCCACTTCCAAATGAAACAAGAAAGGATGGGAATCTCTCCTCACAAGCTTCTACAAGGAAGTCCTAATTCCAGCAGCATCTACCCTTTGGAATGTTCAGCTTTCAACCTCCCCTCCTCTGGCCCAATTCCTATATTTATAATGCTCTAGAGGAAGTAATCAGGTCCAACATCAATGGGATACTCCCCTCTTTTGGATGGGGTAGCTCCTCTCTTGATGGGATAAGTTCCTCTTTCATAGGGATGCATGAACCATCTGGAGGCGCTCAATACACGTCAAACAATCTTCTATAATTCTCTAGAAATGACCACAAGTAACTTTTTTAAGATTAAACTCGCGCCTTTTGACCTTTATAGGGGTACGCACCCAACCCTTGACATACAGAGCGTACAAGTACGCAGGTATAATGAACTTGGAGTGCGTACACGTAGGTAATGTAGAGAGAACCTGCGTACCCATAGATAAACATGTTTTTTAATGACTTTCTCTCTTTCTTGAAGTTTGACATGGAGAGCAAAGGTATAAGGCTTGACAAGGAGGATAGTATGACTGTTTGATGGAGCCATACTAATTGCAGATAGTCATGGTGACAAATTTTAGTGTAACAATGCAGAACACCCGGAAGGGTTCTAACTCTTCGACCTTGCAATTTTAACTCTACTTTTCCATGACCAATGATTCTAGCCTTCCTATCATCTCCTAAGAAGACATCACCACCATCGTATTTCTCATACTTGCAAAACCACTCTCTATGGGGAGTGAAGTGAAAGGATGCAACTGAGTCAATCAACCATGCCTCATGATCTACATGTGTACTTGAAGAAGCCAAGTACACATCCCCACCTTAATCTGAGGTGGTTTTTGCCTCTACAGAAGGAGCATCATCAGATCTCTTTCCTTTATCAAGAGCTTTAGATTTAAAATCCCTTCTGAAGTGCCCTTCCTTTCTGCATTTCCAGCACACCAGCTTTATAGGTTTTCCTGGAGATTTAGATCTCCCACTCGATGACTTATTTTTGTTTCTGTTTTGGGACTGTCATCGTATAGACAAGGCATCACCATTTTGGTTGTCCATACTTTTCTGTCTCATCTCCTCCGTCAGCAAGGCTGAGACTATTTCATCAAACTGCAAAGCAGTTGCATTGCTACCTATTGCAATAACCAGACTATCCCACGAATCTGGTAGAAAACATAATAGACTGATGCACTTATTTTCATCTAAAATTTTTATATCAACAGATGATAACTGACTTACCACAGTATTAAACGCATTTAGATGCTCTATCACCGGTCTCCATATTTCATTCTTAGGTTATACAACTTTTTCAGTGGGAATAGTTTATTCACCAGAGACTTAGATTGGTACAAAGTCCCTAACTTGTCCCATAGAGCCTTTGTCGTAGCTTCCCCTGATACATTCAGCAATACTGAATCTAAGACACACAATCCCATTGTGCTCTTTGCCTTCTGATCCAACTTCTTCCATTCTTCATCGGTCACTCCCGTTGGTTTAGTGCTCAGATCTACCACAATCCACTGATCTTTATCCACCAACAGATCCTCCATCTTGAGTTTCCACAACTCAAAACTCTGACCATTGAACTTTTTAATCTCTATCTTTCCACTACTCGCCATATTCTTTCACCACCAGAATCGATCTCGTAGATCTCCCACTAAGCAGGGTCTACCATAGGCCCGAGCGAAACGCCTCAGTAACAAAGGCGTCCCCTTGAAGCAAAAACAGCTCTGATACTAGATGTAGGTTTTAACCCTGTACAAAAATTACCTGCATACGAATTCTAAATCACAGAAAAATAAACAATGTGAGAGCATAACACATAAAACACATATGCACGGAGATTTTCCCCTGGATCCCAAAATCGGGACTACTAGCTTGATTTTTTATTATGTTCCTTTCAGTGTTACAATACATATTTATACATGCCGAAGCATCTAATACCATGGAACAAAAACCATCATGTCCAAAACCATGGGCTGAAAACCATAGGTAGGTTCACCACACCTGATATAGGGTCCAAAAAGAACATTTCCTGGGGCGCTGCCCTGGACCCCGTACAGGGGGGCTACCCGCCCCCCTCTAACCCCCCATTTCACTACGTATGTTAGTTGTGGAAAGAATATAACACAACCCAACACGAGGCCATTCGACTGGGTATGGGTGGCCAGTTGACTAGCCACCGAACTTGTTCAATACACACATTTCACAGTCATGCAAATTTTAGAGTATAGTTCATGCAATTTGACGAATAAGGTTAGACACTTACCTGTGTGGCCGTGGATGTGTTCTGTAGGCTTCCGGACGTGGAATGTTGGATTTGCTTGCTACTGCTTCGTGCACAAGCGCTGGAGCTCCTTTCTTCATTGGTTGATGCTGGATGCAAGACTTCAAGATGTGACTCTTTGGTTGTAGATGCTACAAGCACCAACTTTGTCTGATTTGAGCTGTTGGTGTCTCCATAGTATGTGCTCCAGCCAGATCAACTGCTACATGATTCCTGTAAGACATCCTGTAGCTGTTTCGCGTCCTGGGATGCATACTAAAATGAGTAGGATTACGTTTGCAGATGAAGGGCCCTGATGGAGCCTTGACAGGTACAGTGTGCAAGCCTCTGCATGCTTTATTTTTCACTTGGAGAAAAAAAAAATTAATCTGAGGAAACAAAACTCTTGTATGACTGTGCAGGAATACATAACTAGATTGTTGCAATGGCGGTGGAAGGAGATTAAACAAGTGGAGGATGGAAGAAAACAGTGGTTGCATGCCCCATAAACAAATTTCAAGCTTCAAATCCCTCTCCAGAATCGATTCTGGCCTGCCCAAAGGCTCTACAACATGTTTCCTGTAGAAATGCAGAACTTCCTGTAGAAAGTCCTGAAACTTCGTGTAGAAGGTTGAACCTTGACCGGATTGTGTCCAAATCCTGAAAGAAGTGAGTGTCCATGGAGGGAGTGTATGTGAGGATGCCTGGTAACTTGGTACGGACCCCTGTCCTTGTTTTGGGAGGCCTCCTTTCCTGCACTGTACTCCTGCAACCTGCAATAATTCTTCAGAGATTAAACCTGCTTCTTTTTCTTTTTCCTTTTTTCTTTATTTTTTTTTCCTTTCTTTTTCTCTTTTTTTTTGTGAGAGAGACAGCAGGGGCACCTCCATGAGGTTTTCACCCCTACTATCTGCCTTGGGCGCCTCAAAGACGTTTTCACCTAAGGGTCTTTTTATTCAAATTCTTTATTTTTTGAGAGACAGTAGGGGCGCCTCCATGAGGTTTTCACCCTTACTGCCTGCCCTGGCCACCTCAGAGAGGTTTTCGTCCAGGGATGTTTTTATTCCCTTCTTTTTTCTTTTTTTTTTGATGATCAAGGTGTGGCCGGAATAGAGGCAGAACCCTTCTCTATTACCAGCACTGATTTTTCCACAGTTTCAATGAACTCCTACCTCGAAAGGGGTTTACTGTAGATCTTTAGTCGATGCCCATTGACGAGCATGGGGATGGCTTCTTCATCAATGGTCCTAATAAGGACTGAACCATTTTCATTGCATTTCTCCACTGTATATGGTCCTAGCCATATTGTCCTTACCTTCCCTTTGAAATCCTTATGTCTGGAGTCATACAGCAGCGCCCAATCTCTCGGTTGGAATTTCTTTTCATTAAGGTGCCGGTCATGCCATATCTTCCTCTGAAGTTGAACCACTTCTAAGTGGAGGAGGGCCTGCATCCTGTGTTCATCTAACCCATTCAGTTGCAATAACCTCTCACGTTGAGCATGGATGAGATCTAGGTCCAGCTGAGTTGCCATCCTCAATGTGTTGTACTCGAACTCTATTGACAGCAGAGCTTTCTTCCCGTAGACCAGCTCATAAGGTGTGAAACTGGTTTTGGTCTTCCAAGTGGTGTTGTAGGCCCAAGTGGCCTCAACCAAGCGATATGCCCAATCCTTTCTGTTGTTGCTCACCACCTTAGTCAAAATCCCTTCTAATGCTCTATTAGTGACTTCCACCTGCCCATTTGCTTGAGGATGATATGGAGTGGAAGTCCTATGCTTGATCTTGTGATGAGCGACAAAGCCTTCAATTAAGTTTAAGGTGAACTGGCTTCCTTGATCGGTGACTAACTCTCTTGGGTAGCCAAATTTGTAGAAGATATTTTCTCTTAAAAACTTAGCCACCTTTTCTTCTATCGCTGCATTGATTACCTTTGTTTCTGCCCACTTTGTCAGGTAGTCAGTGCACCCAATGATGTAAGACCTTTGCCTTGAAGGAGGGTTGATAGGACCCACAAAATCAATGCCCCACTTCTCAAATGGCTGGAGGGTCACTTGAGGTTGGAGAAGCATTTCATCCCTTGGAGTCAATTTCCCCATACTCTAGCATCGGTCACACTGGCTGATGTATCTTCTGACATCTTGATGAAGAGTGGGCCAATAGTAGCCCGCCTGTAGAATTTTGAAGGCAGTCCTCTTTGATGCAAAGTGGCCTCCACAGGGTCCATCGTGACAGGTTAGGAGAATGTCAAAGACCTCCTCCTCCCTAACAAAACGCCTCAATATCTCATCCGGGCCAAGTTTGAACAGGTTGCCCTCGATCCAAGTGAATGGGGCACTCTTCCTCACGATTATGCTCTTCTCCTTTGAGGATAGATGCGGAGGGAACTGTGCTGAGACCAAGTAGTTTTCTATATCAGCAAACCAAGGAGAGAGTACTGAGATAGCAAACATATGTTCATCAGGCATCTGGTCATCCACCGTTCCTTCTTCACATGCAGGCAAATCCAATCTAGACAAGAAGTCAGCGACAACATTTTCTTTACCCGGTTTGTCAACGATAGTCAAATCAAACTGCTGCAACAAAAGTAACCATCTAATGATACGATCATTTACATCGGGCTTATTCATTAAATATATAATTATAGCATGATCAGTATGTACAAATGTTTGATAACTAGTGATGTAGTGTTGGAACTTGTTCAGGGAATGGACTATGGCCAAGAACCCTTTCTCGGTTACAGTATAGTTCATTTTTGCCTTGGATAGGTTTTTGTTGACAAAGTATATGGCATATGGAAGTTTCTCCTCAACTTTTCCTAAGGTTGCCCCTATGGCTTTGTTCGAGGCATCAGTGTGGATGTGGAAAGGTAGGACCCAATTTGGGCCTCTCAAAATCGGGGCAGACACTAACTTATCTTTCAACTCATTCAGAGCCCCTTGATAGTCATCAGTCCATTTAAACTCAACATCTTTTCCTAAGAGGCCAAAAAATGGCGAGGCGAGCTTTCTAAAATCTTTAATGAATCTTGTATAATATCCCGCTAAGCCTAGGAAACTTCGAACATCTCTTACCTTTTGAGGAGGTGGAACCTTTTTTATGATAGCAATTTTGTTAGGATCCACCTGTAATCCTTGACGAGAAATGGTATGACCTAGCACAGTCCCTTCAGTCATCAGGAATTCACATTTTTCAGGACTGAGGCATAGGTTCATCTCAATGCAATTGTTTAAAGCTTTTCCCAGGTTGGACAAGGCTTCTTGGGAGTTAGACCCATAAGGAGTAAAGTCATCCATATAGATTTCCACCGAATCATGAACCAACTCAGCAAATATGCTCAATAAAGCTCTCTAGAAAGTGGCAGGAGCATTGCATAGCCCAAAGGGAAGGACTTGGTAGACAAAGGTACCCCATGGAAAAGTGAAGGTGGTCTTATCTTGGTCCTCCGGGCTGATTTGGATCTGATTATACCCGTTGAACCCATCTAGGAAAGAGAAGAACTTCTTCCCTTCCAGTCCATCCAACACTTGATATATGAAGGGCAAAGGGAAGTGGTATTTCTTGGTGGCTTTGTTTAGTTCTCTGTAATCTACACAGATTCTCCACTTCCCATTTTTCTTGGGTACCAATACCAAAGGGGAAACCCATTCACTGTCTGAGATGGGGTAGATGAATCCTGCATCCAACAATTTTTGCAAATCCTCTTTAATGATGTCCTTAAGGGCCAGATTCATTCTCCTCTGAGGCTACCTAACTGGTTTACAATCCTCTTTAATCTAAATATGATGGGTACAAACCAAAGGATGGATTCTTTTCATTTCCTTATAGCTCCAGGCAAAAGCCTCCAAATGGCAGTTCAAAAGGCTACATAGCTCTTTTTCCTGAGAGGGAGAGAGAGAGGAACCAATCTTTAAAGTTCTTTCAGGGCCAAACTCCACTTTCTTAACTCTGGGAGAGGTCGGATCAGTCACACAGAGGTCCACTAAAACACTGGCTTGGGTATCTTGCACCAACTCCTCTAAGGATAGTGCACCGGGAGGAGGATTTTGGTTTAAGTTCTTATTCAAATCGTCCTCGGTTTGAGGACCTCCCCTGGTGGCCTCCAGTGTGCACAATGGTGTAGAGTAGACCTTGTCCTCATCTCCTTCTTCCAACCAAAATGGTGATTCATGTTCTAGCAGAGGTTGGGCAGGAGCGTATAGGACCAGTTGTTTGGACATAGGCCCATTCTTGATGGTCATGCTTCCCGCTCAATATTTGATGTAAGCATCCGTAGTAGCTAGCCAAGACCTTCCAAAAATGAGGGGATATCCAGTGAGTTTTGCCTTTGGCTGAAGGACCAAGAAGTCTGCAGGGTACTCCCAAGAGTCAGCAAAGACTGGGACATCTTCCACAATCCCTTCGGGAGTCACGATGGAGAGGTCTGCCAACTGCAGTACTGTCTAGGTCTTCCTTAAGGAACTCTGAAGGTTGAGTTTAAGCATGGTGTCCCTAGTCATCACATTAATGGCAGCCCCTAGATCAATCAAGGTGTGGGGGATGATGGTGCCATTGATGTGAACATCAACTAGAGGGATCCCAGGATCCAAATACTTTAGACAGATTACTTGCCCCAACATAAGATCAGACAGTTGTCCTATGACATTGATAGTTGACTCTTTTGCCTACCTGGGTGCTTGAAACACTTCTCCTTAATCAATTTGTTGTATATCGGTACATCTATTATGGCCTAGAGAAGTGGTATTTTCACACACAATTTCTTGAGTTCTCCCAGAAGCTCAGTCTCCTCTGGTTGGGTTGCGTGGTTACTATTAGTCGCTCAGGAAAGCATGGAATGGCTTTGGGTTCACTTTCCTATTTCTCTTCCTCCTCCTCTAAGGGAGGAGGTTGGTTCTCTTGAAGGACCTTCCCAGATCGTAGGTTGATCTCCTGGATCTCCAAAACATAGGTAGGGCATGTTGTCTCCCCAGTATATACCTGTTGGGCGTGTCTGTTGTTGGTGTTCGGGTTCGGTTGAGCAGGCATCTGGGGTTTTCTTGGAGGAGTAGGAGGTAATGGTTTTGGTTGAGCTAGTGGTGGAGGAAAAATGGTGGGAGGACGGTTATATTGAGGCCTCCACCCCGGTTGAGGTACATTCCACTGAGGTTGTGGCTAGGCATGTGATTGAAACGAATGAGAAGTAGGTTGAGTATGTTATGGAGATGGATAAGATGGCGGAGGAGGTACAAACCAGGAAGGATGAGCAGGGGGGGCCCCAACAAGGTATATGAGCGGATTGGTTGGGGTTATAATAAGCTTGGGATGTCACTTCCATCCCCTGCTGGTAAGGTCTGGGCCCATGTGGCCTCCTTTGGTTGAGGAAGTAGAGAGGTTTAGTAGCTGTATTTGTCCCTAGGTACATGGCTTTAAATCCAAGCAAGGTAGGGCATTGGTTGGTGGGGTGGTCTTCCTCACAAATGAAACATACCTCTACTGAGTGCAATGGACACTCATTCTTAGGGTGATTCCTTGTGCATCTGGGAAAAAAAATGGCCAAAGCCCTCTTAGCTTCCTCTTTCTTTTGTTGAATTCGGAAGGTATCAAGTTGCATGGCAATAGTATGTCGCATCTCACTTTTGAGGTCTTCCTTCTGATTACCAAACTCATGCTTGGAGAAGGTGGTACTAGCTGAAAGTGGATTCCCCCTACCTCTCTTCCAGGAAGCCCTAGAATGGTTTCTAAACACGGTCTTTATGTCCTCATAAAGTAGTTGGTAGATGTCCTCTCCAGCCAGCATGTGAAGGGTATCTAGAAGGTCTTCAGGGACTCCTCGGAGCAGAACCAGCTTCAAAGATTCCAGGTCAAGTATGCACCTGGCCCGTTTATAACTAAGTTGGAACCTTTCCTCATAATCTTCTAAAGACTCATCGCTTCCCATGGTCATCCGAAAAATCTCTCCCTTTGTTTCCTTAGACCTACAGTAGTCTCAGTATTTGGTGTTAAAAACTTGCTGCATCTGAGCCCAAGTGGTGATATTGTTTCCATGTAACCCCATGAACCAGTGTAATGCTGCATCCTTGAGGGTATAGGGAAAGAGTTTCAACTTTTGCGCGTCCTCATCATAGTCGTAAGTTCGACAAAGGACATCAAACTCAAACAGGAAGGTATCAAGGTCTTCAGTAGTTAATCCATGGAAGTGAGGTAAAGTTGAGGGACTTATGTTTTTCATTTTCATGTCTCCATTGGCCTCTCAAATGGGAAAGGCACCTTCTATTCTCTCGTCTTCTCTTCTACCGTTTCGGTTTCAGCCATGGCTTTAGAGGAAATGTTCTCTAACTCTTCTTCTGTTATAGGATCTTCGTATATCTCAGGAGGTTCACCTATAGGTTCTTCTGGCTCACTGTTACCAAAGAAGAGAGAAGGTTGAATCAGTGATGTGGTGGGGGTGTTGGGTAAGAATTTTCTGGTTTTATCTCTATTCCTACGAGGCATGAAATGGAAAGAGTTTTGGTTGTTTTTTCTTTTTCTGTTGGTACCTGCAAATCTATAATAGATTGAACTGCAACTAATTATCTTACGGAAATGAAAATGTGGAATGGAATGAAAAATGGAAAGGACTAATCTATTTTGGTGGAATGAAATTACAGAATTGAAATTGCGGAATTGAAATGCTAAGCTACACTTGCAGAATTGAAATTGTAGAATTGAAGTGCTAAGCTACGCTTGCAGAATTGAAATTGTGGAATTTAAATGCTAAGCTACGCTTACAGAATTGAAATTGCGGAATTGAAATGCTAATCTATGAAAGCAGGAAATGTCTACTCTGCTTTTGCGGAAATGAAATTATAGAACGGAAATGAAATAAACTACTTAGCAGAAGGCTGTAGGAGAAAATAGAAGAAAAGCAACAATCACCAATACTATGACGCTTCCTTGGAAACGCCACCAAAAAGAGTGGTGGGCTCTAGTATTGCAGCAATAATGCTGCAACTCCTGGGGCTCCCTTCTTTACTTTTATCAACCCGGTAATTCGTAACAAACTTGGAAGCGACGGTGTTGTATGCACAAGTACTAGCTCTTGCCGTAACTGTCACTTGGTCAGCTGGCACAAGTATGCTAGGGGATCAAGCCAACTTCTATGAGCTTTGAGAAGAAGCTTGTTAACTGATGGATGGAAGCTAACTCGAAGGAAGCTAATCTGCTTGTGAAAAGAAACTGAAAAGCTGAAAGAAAGCGCAAACCGTAGCAAACCCTAATTATAACAGCTATTCCTACTGATGCAAAGAAGAGAATGAAAGATACTGAAAGAGATGCCATTACTCCTAGGAAGGTAAAATACATGTGTCTAGACTACCTCTATCTGAAGAAAACATCTTTTTGTATTTTTTAATAAGTTGTCAGAATTATCATTGATAGGCTTTCACTATTCTTGACTGTGCAAAGGTGGATCGGCAAGGAGAAATGCTTGGAAGAGGTTGGGAAGGTTCAAAGAGGGCATAAGGGGTCCATAACACCCTTCCAAAGAGTTTCACAGAGTTTAGATATCAAGGAATGTCATTTGTGAGCTTCTATAGGAAGTCTGTAGGGGTTATATAGGATGTTCAGGAATTCCTACAGGATGTTCAGAAATTTCTACAGGATGTTCAAAAATTTCTACAAGATGTTCAGAATGGGATTTTGGAGGATGGATGAGTGAGGAAATATGAAGGAGTGGGTATGGAGGTAGGATAGGGGTTTGAAGTGGTCTAGGGACTGGTGGATGGAGTTGGGAGAAGGTGTAGATGGCAGAATTTGTTCAAAGAAGGCTGAAACAATGGTTGCACAAAAAGGTATGGTTATGTGGGCAAAATGACAAATGTGAGGCAAGAAACCTAGTTAGGAGATGGAAAAGATGGGTCTAACAAAGTTTGGGTGGATGAAGAAGTGGTAGAGGTGCTCTGCAATGTATATTTCCAACTGAACCAATAAAGACTTGCAAGTAATCAAAGACCTAGTTATACCAACCTAATCTGATCTAGCTAACAGTAAAGTGAATGAACAGAGCTTTATTTGCAAGGAAACCATGTATATTAACTATTCAACGAAAAATTCAAAGATATGAACATGTAACCAACTTCTGCAAATGAAAATCGTACACTAGTGATTGCATGGCAAAGCAAAAATAGTGTTTTTGTTTGAGACAGCAAGGTTACTTTGATCCCATCCCTTGATCCTATGAGGGAGAGGTGAAACCAAAGGTGCTCGTTAGCCTTTTTCTGAAGATTTTTCCCTGTTGATATCCTACCAACTTAATCTAAACATCAGAATCCTTTCTAACCATCAATAGTGACCTAGTTTATCAGCACAATTTAATCTGCCTAACAAAAATAACTTTGCAAATGCATAAAGGAGAAACAACGATGCATAAAGGAGAAATAAAAATACAAAAGGAGGAATAAAAATACATAAAGGAGGCCTTGGCTCTCAGGTTTGGCCCAACCCTAAGAGTTATGGTTCCTATAAAGAACTCATAGCTGATACAAAATAGGACTGCTTGTCATTATCAAAAAATAGTCATCAAGCGAAAGTTATGCCACAATGGCTTCAAGAAAACAAGTTGAAAGTGACAGCACTATAGTGCAAAAAAATGCAATAGTTTCAAAAGTAAACTAAGAAGGTTGAGGACATCTTTTTTATACATCACAAGGGGCCTAGCAGGCCTCCTAAATTCAAGGGACTCGACTGTCCCAACTGCTAGTAGACAGTCCCTCTTCCCAAATCTGCTTGGCTGCCTTTAGGATCCATTTTCGTGGCCTGTGAGCTCGAAGTTGAGGGTGGAGATCCCAAGGAAGGGCCATTTAATGTCAGAGACAACCCCCCTACGAATCCTCACCTCAATCTTGGCTGTCAACTAACCCATGATTTCTCGGTTTTGCTCCAACATTTGTCCAAAAATCCTGAAATAACCACGTATTAGCCTCCTAGGTAGAGTGACCACCCTTATTCGTTCAAATGACATAAACATACTAAAAAAAATGCATAATCTATGAAAAATGGAGGATTTAACAAGGATTGAACAAGGAGAATTAGGCAAAATGAGCCCAATAAGTTACCCAATTCGGGGCTCATCAATAACCCAACGTCTTTGTGACCCACTTTTTTTTCTCTTAAAAAGATAATCTTTATTCTAAAAAGTATTTAAGGCAATCATGATCCATTTTTACCCTGAACTGTCTTCCCATTAGGTAGGGTCACCATTTCTTAAGTGCATGTAGTATTGCCAACATTTCCTTCTCATAAATAGCTTTCTGTAAAAACTTTGCCTTGATTCGATGAATTTCAAAAGCAATGGGTCTTTCATCTTGCATTAAAATAGTGCCAATTCCATTTCCTGAAGCATCACATTCCACAATAAATTTTTTTGTGAATTCCAGTGTAGCTAAGACCAGTGATTGGCACATTGCCTCTTTAAGATGTTTGAAGGCCTTTGTTGCTTCTGGAGTCCATGAAAATGCATCTTTCTTCAATAATGTTGTTATAGGTGTTGCTATTCTCCCATAATTCTTAACAAACTTGCGATAATACCCTGTCAACCTGAGAAATCCTCATAGATGCTTTATGGACATGGGGATTTTCCATTCCTTAATGGATTTAATCTTGCTTAGGTCTACCTTAACTCCTTCATGAGATACAATATGACCTAGATATTCTACCTTTTTTACTCCAAAGAAACTGTTGGAGAGGTAAATCCCCTCTACGGATAGAGGCGATCCCTACTAGCCCAGAACGAGTCTATCAACAATCAAACAATGCTATCATGCAAGTTCCTAATTGCAAATAAAAGGTAGGTGATGAAGACCTACTTGGATTCCAACACTTTTTTTCGTAGAAGAGACGTCACCCACGCTCCTTTGCTTTGGTCGATCACAATCCTCCACTATCTCCATGAATGGACACCTACACACAAAGAGAAAAACACAAACACAAGCGTGAAATCTAATATATGAAATTATACATCACTCGGGAAGGACATAATTCAACATTAATCATTACAACAATGAGAATGGAACCATAATGATAGTCATCTATTATTAATAATCAACAAAGGAGAATACAACCAACGCCCTGACGTCAAGTCCTCCTTTGGCTGGTGCTCAGCTACACAAGTCTTGCAAAGCTTGAAGGGATGAGGGACGCGCCTCTCTCTCTTTGGTGACAAGATCTCCTTACTTAGGTTAAGCCTTATGGACACAAAGAAGACTCTTGCAACTCTAACCTCTTGATATCTTCCTTTCAGCACAAGTATTACCACCACTAGAACTAGAACTCTAACTAGAACTAGAACTACCACTAGCTTGCTCAAGGCATGGAGACAAGCTTTTATAGATGAAAAGGAAGGGATAAGATCAATCACAACAATAATGGATTTGGCTTCATCACTTGGAAAATTCTATGGAATGGTGGCAAACTACCTCCCATTCAAGGAGATTCGGTGCCAAACCATCCTCACTTAACTTGGATTCAGTTGGTGAATGAGTTGGATAGAACTTTCGGAGGTTGATTGGTTAAAAACTTTGCCCAAAATGGTTGGCGTGATTGCAACTCTGGGACAGAGCGCTAATGGCACGCCCCTTTTATAGGATTTTCCCCATTGGCACGGGCAGTACATAGTGGCCCAGCGCTAATGCAAAAAGGGCCATTTTTATGGGCAAGCTGCAGGAGATGTCTTCAGGGCATATGAAGCTCATGTTCATAGGTGAATGATGCAAGTGGTTTCAAGTCTTGTCACTTCTCACAAGTCCCGGAATGCGTCCTCCAAGGTGCTAGAGAGGGGTAACAGGGACAGTGACAAACGGTGACAAATTACTGTGTAACAGATGCCCCCTAAAGCATGAGGCCCGAGACAGAGAGGGGTGAAGTGCTTTACAAGAACATGTGTGAGTGAAAACACGGCCGTCGGAGAACCTGTGAAAAGAAGTGCAACTGATATCTCAAGTACATGATATATGTGGTATGGGCGCAGCCATCCGTAACAGAGTATATATAAAATATGGATCCCAGGTATGGACGCAGCCATCCGATGAGGATCAATGAATGGACTCAGGTATGGTCGCAGCCATCCCATAAATGAGTCCTGTAATTATTACAATAATCCAAAAAATGCAACCCGTATTTCAATATGCACAATCCGGGGTCTTACGCTCCTACTCGATCCGAACACAGTACAAGCTCAAGCATGTGAATACAGGAGTTGAAGTTGAACATGCATGAACATCGTCTAATTACCATTCAATGATGAAAACTGTTAACAGACGCGAGAGGTACCACCAATAATGATGATGGTCTTCAAGGTACTATAGGTACAATCCACGGCGTGTGAATCAATGAGCCGGTGTCGAACACCCGTAGAATCATTCGATCGGAGGCCAATAATGAAAACCTCGCGTCGAACACGAAGAACCTGCCATTGAGGCATGCAGGCTCCAAGGTACCTGAAGGGAGTCTCTAGGTCATCTTCCCGGATAATGAGCTGAAGTCGACAAGGAAGTGATCTTGATCGAAGGAGGGCCATATTGATTCCCACATCATCGACACGAGACAGAGAAGGATAACATGTTTTGTGTGAGATATCGAAGGGAGGTTGAGTATTCTGCAGAGGTCAACTTCTCTTGAACATATCGGTGGCACAACAGCGGATTTGGCAGTATTTGATGTCAAATGATCAGGGGTCATGATGACAAGACGATGAGCATATGACTAGTCAAATAGGATAACCCAAACCCATGGAGGCAAGTGTGAAACGAGATGAGATGTCCCCACCCAGACACAAATGCAGAAAGTGCCATGTTCAAGAGCGACATACTGCCGACGACGACGATTATGATTCCTTTATTCCCCCACCATTTCTGGCAAGTACCCCGATTATTTTTGGATGGCAAGCTTGACGGGGATAGCATATGCTTGATAGGTGTCATTGCGACAAAACCCGATGTCATTAAAGTTTTAACGAGTCTGAAAAAGGAAAAACTCGGCGTCTTTTCATGTTTAGAGAGTTTGAAAAGACAGAAAAAAGAAAACTCTAGGGGTGTCCTTTTTTATAAAGTTGTGTCTTTCGAGCCCAAAAAAGTATAAAACCATGCTCGAAAGAACCGCCCGACCATTACGACCGAGGAGTACTTTTCGTGAGTAGCGACACCGACCCGAAAAAGTAAAAAAGCGATCGATATCACGTCGTTTCGCTCCCATTAACAAACCTGAAACGACAAAGGCCCGACGATATTTTCATTCTTTATACGGTCAGAAAAAGAGTTTAAAGACGACCGCCTCTTATTTACGTTTAACAAGTCAAGAGGAACAACTCGGCAATCTTTTCATGTTTAGCAAGTCAGAAAAGAGCTGAAAGAAGACCTCCATTTTTATTCTCTTTAGCGAGTCAAAAAGGAAAAAATACTCGGCAATCTTTTCATATTTTACGAGTTAGAAAAGAGCTTAAAGGTGCTCAGATATGGGTTCATTTTTTACACAAGCTTGAACCAAGGAGAACTCTGCTTGGATTCGGTTTCATTTTTACACAAGCTTGAAACGAAAAACTGTGCTTTTCAGAAGTTCACATGCCCCCAGCATAACGACGCAAAACGAGGTACATGCCCCCCAAGCTTCATTTCATTCAACAAAGTGGATGGAATGAAGATTCACTTTCGAGATTTTGAAAAGACTCGACTTGTATTTTTCGAGATCTTAAGCAAAAGACTCGATTTCGAAAGGGAGTTGTTTCATTTTTGAGTGAGGTTGACACAGTAAAAGAACTATCCTCATAACCCTTGTTTCATTTTTTAACGAGCTTGACACAAGATCAGTGTAGTAATTTACAGGGTAAGTTCCTCAGACAGAACACCAAAAGGACACCGCTCACAAACAGATCACAGATCAATACACCAGTATTTTGACGTGGTTAAAACCCTCAGAGAGGGAAACAGTCCACGGCCTGCGCCAACGTGGCTACTACAGGCAATTTATTAATAAAAGAATGAAAATTTACATAAGCTTCTCTCATGCACGGTTAACCTACAAATGACCCTCCATGCGCTTTAAATAGAATTCATGGACCAATCGGGTGTCAAGCCACGGATCAAGTGTCGGTAATACCGAGGAGAGAATGAACCGTCGGATCACTACATATCGTGACCGTCGGATTGTAAGTTACAAAATGTACAACGGTAAAGAAACACACGTTACCTAACGCTAACCTAACTCTATAGACCAAGTTATACTTAAACTATTTCCTATGTGTCGGAATATCCTAACATCCCCCCTTAAGAACAACTTGGGATAGGATTGAAGGATTTACAAATATGACACAATAGGAGAAGGAAGGAGGCACTAGAGCCTATCCCCCCTTAGTGACAACTTCCTGAACTCCAAGCATATATCGAAGTTTAGTGAACTTCGCCTCTGTGAGAGCCTTTGTGAAAATGTTTGCAACTTGATCATCTGTTGAACAATATTGCACTTCAAGGACATGGTCATGAATGAGCTTTCTGATGAAGTGCATGTGTAGTTCAATGTGTTTGCTGCGCTGATGCTGAACTGGATCTTTGCAAATTTGAATGGCACTTTGATTATCACACCAAAGTGTAGTCGGATGCTGCTGCTCAAAGACAAATTCTGATAGGATCTGACGAAGCCACAAGGCTTCCTTACTAGCTTCCACGGCACCACGATACT